>JAIUZE010075409.1:7806-23937 GCA_022085475.1 Heliosperma pusillum
ATTATACCACACCAAGAGACGAAGTCTCTCTAAAAGGTTAACATGTAAAAGTGATCTTACAAAATAGATGGGGTATTTTCGAAATAGATGGGATATTTTCGAAATAGATGGGGTATTTTCGAAATAGATGGGGTATTTTCGAAATAGATTTAGCAACTAGCTAAACAACGTCTAGAGGTGTTTCATCCCGGGACAACGCCCGCTAGCTCACACCCGAACCCAAAATAGTCAAAGCAAAAGGCCATCCATGCAAGCAACCTGTTCATTCATGAAAAACATGAACGCCACAATCAGTGGGGAGTAACTCCGGGTTCTCCCAGCCATATCACTAAACGTACATATAAGGAAATCCAAAAGTAAAGCGGGCATATATATATATGTGAGTTGCGATAATAATAGATAGGCAATTCTATAGATAATGATAAGAACATAAGAAGTACAGATCCGAATCCATCATGATTTTCAAAGACTCGGGAAAAGACACTCTTAGGCAATCGAATACGCTCACTAGGGCTTGCATCTCACCGTTAGCGGTATAAGATTGATAAGATTGAGACTCGACAGACAAACCAGTCAAGTCATGCGATGATCACGATAAATACAACATATTATCATCCATTCCCGAACCAAGACAATGACGGTGTCCAATCGTGCAATGACCATGAACAATATCATGAAATCACGCATTCAAAGACGACACAAGACGACAAATCTCACGGTAAATGAAACGCACTAGCATCGTGTACATGGCAAGTATGATTAAAAGGCAATCACGGATGACATTTCCCTCAACCCATATACGATGACATTTCGTATAGGTAGACTAATTTCCTCCTGGTAGGACGACGATAATAATACGGTCCTAGTCTAAACCTGGCCAGACTCTCGGAATAACGTGTTCCGATTCGACATGCGATAAACGTTTCGCATCCAAGACTCGGTCTTACACAAGACGCCGAGTACCCCAAATTCGGTAGATCAATTCACGAAAGAGGCGGAAAAGAGCACAAGCCTCATAACAAGCGGTACGCTACATGCAAATAACACCACCTCGCAAGTACACAACATTTGACGGCCGGGTCGATCAACGCATAGCGTTCAACTCCCAACAACGTCGTCGTATGCCCACTAACACATGCATTTAAGCAGTAGGATACCTCTCCGTTCCGACATTCCAGCCTGACGAACGGAAAGGTAGCCAAGGGAATGAGAGTACAAAGCACAAGACAAAATAGTGCTCAAACTGTATCATTTGTAAAAACCGACTCAAAGTGGGACATAGCAAAAACCGTCACAAAACATGTGATGCAAGCGAATGAAATATCATATATCCAAAACATGAATATTATAAGTCACTACGTAAAATTATACGATAAACGGATCATGCGAACTATTATAAATTACGAGTTTTAGAAATTTTAGGAAAAATACACAGCCGTAGTGCCGGCCGGTCAGTGGACCGGCAGCCGGTGCCCTGGCTCGCGCTTCAAGCCAAAACCCAAAAATCACCAAAACAGGGTAGTGTGTTCCAGGCCGGTAAATAAAGCATGTAAAACACGTAAAACACGTAAATGATACCGAGTAACCCTTCACCGTTACCTTTAAGCGTCTTCCCTACTCGTCAAGCTCCTCTTCAATTAGAAAATAGTCTTTGTCGGGATCTTGGAGGTCACCACCTACAAATAGATCATAAAAGGTGAATAAAATTCATCTTGAGAAAGACGGAAAGTTTGAAAAGCGAGAAAGACGATGATTTTAAAATCAATACGGATATATAGAGGAAGGTAAGAGGAGAAGAAAGAGACGAACTTACGCGAATTCTAGCAAGGAACGAATGAGCTATGAGCATTCTAAGATTGAAACAAAGAGGGAGGCAAGGGTTTGGTTTCTTAAGGAAGAAGTAAGGTTGAATGTGTTTGAGTGAATGAAATAGGTTAAAGGAGTGAGTGGAATATGAAAGAAAAAGTCAAGGAAAGTCAAACTCGCCTTAAGACGGGATTCTCATGGAATCTCGCGGAAATTCCAAATACGAACTCGGAAATTCTAAATTCGACTCGGAAAATTAAATTTACGATTAAAACTATAATTCACTGCAAAGTAACCGTAAAATATTTACACTATAAAAATAGGGTACATTTCCGGGTGTTACATTTAACCCGGACGGGTCCATCTCAACCCGGGCGGGTCGGCTCCAACTCAGGCGGGTCCATCTCCTTTAATACTTGTCTCTTTGGAGCGTGTAACCTACCGTTGGAACCGTAAGAGGATAAGATATCACCTCCACTTTTGATTTCTGCATTTTCATGTCTAGAACTTTACTTATGACTGTTTGAAGTGGACCCTTGGTTTAGTTAGTTTCCAAACTTGTTGTTTTGAGATGAGATCTATGTTTCTTATTCATTATACTTCTTAAACTTGGTCTAATGCTTATGTATTCACGTATTGTCTCATATTTATCATCGTTACATTTACATTATGCTTTATCACATGTTTGGTGACGTTTTTTAGTATGTTCCCTCCTTGAGTCGGTTTTGCCTTATGTAATGATTTGAGCACTAATCGTACGGTGCTTCGAACTCTAATTTCCCGGCTACACCTTCATACTCGTTAGACTGGAATGTCGGAGCGATGGGGTGTATTCTTGATGCTTGGATGCATGTTTTAGTGGAGATATGACGACGTTGTTAGGAGGTGACAGCAATGCGTTGATCAACCCGACCGCCAAATGTTGTATCTTTGCGAGGTGGTGTCATTGCATGTAGCGTACTTGCTTGACTATGACTATAGATTTCTTTCCGCCTCTTTCGCGTAGTCTTGCTGAATTTGGGGTAATCGACGTTCTTTGTGTTGATCGAGTCTTGGATGTGGCAGGTCATACCACATGTCGAATCGGGACACGTCTTATCCCGAGAGTCTGGCCATGTTTAGATTAGGACCGTATTATTATCGTCGTCCTACCGAGAGGATTAGAGTCTTGTGTGTGCTACACGTCATATCGCACACAGTTCTGGGAAACGTCTTATCCCGTGGACATGTTTGTCTAGGTCATGAGTATATGAAACTTCTTATCATATACGGTCTAGGGAAACGTCTTATCCCGTGGACTGACATTGACTTGTCTTGCTATTGTACATGGTGCTAGTGCGTGTCATTTACCATGAGAGTTATATTGCTATATTTGTATGTTTGGATGTTTGTTTATAAGATTGGAACATATGTGAATATTGGGTTGGATTCTTGTATGAAATAGATGATTGTATTGGTTTGGTATGTGGGTCTCTACCTTATCAAGTATATGGCACTAACGATGAGATGTAAGCCCTAGTGTGTATTTAGTTGCTTAAGGGTGTCATTCCCGAGTCGGTTCATAACATTATGCTTATTGTTTGGTATTTCACATGCTTATATCTTATTATTTTGAAATGTATGTTTGTACTTTACATGATTCACTTGTATATAAGATTCTACATGTTTAATTGTTGTTTATGTATGTTTACTTGTGATATGGCTGGGAGAACCCGGAGTTACTCCCCACTGACTGTGGCGTTCATGTTTCATGAATGTACAGGTACAAGTCGGTGCTGTTTGCTGTTGAGACTAGTGTGAGCTAGCGAGTGTCGTTTCCCGATGATTACCTATTACCGCTTAGACTCTTATACTTTCAGAGTTATTTGTATATTTTGGTACAGTTGTCTCCCTTGTAGTAATTTGTCGACCTCATCGACACTACTACTTCATTTGTTTATGTTGGATTTCATCCTTTGATAATCTTTACGAAACTTGTCTTAAAAAGTTTTAAAAATTCCCTAATTTCCGCTGCATGTTATTTGTTTATCTTTATGCCTTCGCGAGGGTTGTCACAGTTGGTATCAAAGCCTATGACACTCCCGACGTACACATGTGAACCCTAAACTTAAATTATAACTTGACCTTAAACTAATGAATGAGAGATGTGTAGACTTAAGGACCTAAGGTGGTAGTCTTTAGTGCGCTTGATGATGGTTAGGTTCTAACTTGTTTGTTGATTGTGTTAAGTGATGTTATGTTTCCTTGGATCTATTGTACCAAGAAGGACCATGTATTGACTAGAAGGAGTATCTTTGGCCTAAGATTGAAGATCGACGAGCCTATTTGAAGTGTACTTCTCCCTCATCGATGATCTCTCTTGCCTTTAGTGTTCCTTTTCCCTTTCCTTCTATCCACGTGCTTCTTTCTCTTCCAACTTGTTTGCCTCTTGGAAATTACTCTTGATAGTTTCCTCCATCTTACCATTGGTATCCTTACCTTCCTCATGTAACCTTTTTGTGGATGCCATACCCATTTATTTGTAGTATATTAACCTTGGTCGGAAGAATTTTAGACTTTGTGGAATGTTAGTGTTGATTAGAATGAATTTGGGATTTGAGGGAAATGGTGTAGATCTAAGTTCACTCCATAGTGGTGAGAGTTTGTATCCTTGAGGAGAGTGTGGTAAGATATGTTTGATTATTTTAGTGTATAAATGCTTGCCATGACTTGTGTGTGGATAGTTCATGGTATTCGATGGTGTAAGGTTGAATGAGTTGACTAGGACCTTTAAGCCTGTTGGTGACTCAATCTTCGGACTTAGCAGTTTGATAATATAGGGATTGCCTCGTGGATCATGTCTATGTTGGAATTTAGTAGAAGTGAGAAGCTTCAAATGATTTCTGGAGGTGGAAAATGCATTTGGGGTAAGTGATGTCATATAGTGTTGTTGTGATATTTTGGTATAGGCTTGATGGAAAATCATTTGGCTCTAGTTTTTAGGTTCAAGGTCGTGACTTTGACTTATGGTATCGGAGACTCGTTTGAAGTAGTAAGGTTTCGTTGTAAGTTGAACCGTATTACTTGAGGATTATAGATATGAGTGAGACTTGATGATGTGAGCTATGATGGAAATACCTTGGGACGTTAATGACGATGTTTGACTTGATGTTGTACTTTGATAATAATGAGCCTGTGGGCTATATGAGTTGAAAATGACCGAGTATAAGGGAGTATTTGTTAATCCTTCGGTTAAAGAAACCTTTGAGGTTGTGTTGAATATTTGAGCTAATGGAGTAGTGTTATTAGTTTGAGTTGCAATTCTGCTTTTGGGAATCCATGTTATGGGAAAGGATTGATAAATTGGAAAATAATCGATTTGTCGATGTTAGGTGTAGCTTATTTTGATGATTTGTGGTAAGGTGGTCCCTTATGAGAGCCGTTTGTTTGAGGAATAAATTACTTTTGCTATCGCCCTAAGTTTATAGGAGAAATGTTGTGGTTCAAGCCTTATACCTTTACTCGTACCATTATCCCTTTCCATTTCCTTTCATGCAAGTTTCTACTAAGCCTGATCCCTAGGAAAATGTTTTCTTTTATCTGTTCCTTTGCTTGGCTATCTTCATAGCTATATCTATCCATTTTCTAGCTTTTGACTTCCCACCTCTAGCGTTCCTCTAATTTTCTTCCCATCTTATCGTGTTCGTGTTTCCCTCTATCGTTTCCAGTTTCATGGTGACATTGTCTTTCCTCTGATGAGATAATTGGGTTCTTAGCTAGCTTTGTGTTGATTTTGACCATAAATAGGATTTTGAGTTAAACCTTAGGATGAATCTGTTGGTGGTATTGTACTCCCTTGGTGGCTTCATATTTTGAGCTTGATATTGTAGTGCTATTTTGGGAATCGAGTTGACCGTGATAATAGTTCGTTGTTGTTAGGTATTATAATGGTTGCTTGGGATATCATTTGGGAATTAGACGTCTCTAATTGGTGGATTCTAAAAGAGACTTTGCTTTAGGGTAATTAAGCCGGTAACCAAAGTTTGAGGAGTGTCATAAGTGAAAATCGATTCATTTTGAGTTTTAGATGAACTAGATGATTTGAATGGCTGTCTGATTGCCAAGTGATTGGCCATTTGTGGGTTGGAATTAGTAATTGTTTATTCTTAAGAAATTTTAGTTTGAGATTGAGAAATGTTCGTTGCAAGCTTTGGATAGTGAGTGCTCAGTTGTTATGGATTATAGAGTTAGAATGGTGAACCCATTTATCTTGCGGATTAGTAACCACCATAGTTTGCTAATGTGACTATTTATGTTTGAGGCTTCGAGTGTAGTAATGATTGAATTAAGGATTTTAGGGAGTATTAAAGAATCCTTATAGTCGATAATGGATTGTGGATTTTCCCTTGTCGTGAGACCTTGGGTAAGGCTAGTTGGATCTTAGATAATTATGTTTATTGCTTTGATCGTGATTGTTGTATAGAGTTTAGCGATTTAGAATGGTTAAGGTGTAATTGAGGTAAGTTACATCCTCTTGAGGACTAGTTTATTAGTAAAGTTAGTGATGTCGAATTCTTGTAAATCTTCCTGTCGACTTTATCGTGATCTTCCTATCCCTAAGAGTTCGATTTGTTTCGTTTTGGCGTGTTTTGTATATATTCTGTTACCCCGATTTGTGTGTGAGATGCTCGAGTCGCTCTATGTACCTGTAATGTCGTGTTATTTTGAGTTTATCCTTGAGGAAACCTCCAAATTTTTACATTGTGTATTCAATTTAACCTTTCAAAGAGGTTAGAAAATGAATTTTGTACCTTCTTTTTGCGAAAATGGATTTCCTTTACTTTCATTTTTGGATTTTGTGTTTGGGTGGATGCTTGGACTTGTTATTGGAGACGTCTGGTGACTAGTCCTGCACTGACTAACGCTTGTTTTGATTTTCGATTTCACTATTTTGACCTTGATTTGATTTGAATAACTAGAGTTTTGTTCGCGACGGGCACTCTTTTGATCCATAAATAAAGTTTCATACTTATGAAAACTCTTCTTAAACCGTCTTCGTGGAGAGCCTCATTTATAAATGCTTTTAAATGCCTTTCCTTGAGAAAGCTTTCGTGTTAATTTTGAAAACCGAGTTTTGTTCTTGTGACTTTTGTTTTCTACTTTCAAGTTTCGAGGGCGAAAGTTTTAAAAGGTGGGGTGATTGTAAAACCCGCAACCGTGGCCTATTTTATTTTAATAATATTATATTATTATTAGTTAGCTTAATTTTAGATTTAATTTATATATGGGTTTTCCGTGTCTCATTTGGCAAATCCGAGTCCGTAATTGGACTCTACTCGGAATTTGATGTGAGTCGGACTTCATACCTCACATTGGGCCTTTTCATAACTTCTATTCACTCAACTTGGCCCAAACTTCCTCACTTTACAACTCAATTTTCAGCTCACTTCACTTATCTCTCTCACCAAAACACTCACCATAAACCCTAGCTCCATTGTTGAGACATCATAAACCTTCAAACACTCATATCATCATATCTTCCTCATTTCTTACCCAAATTCACTAAATTTTAGCTTATTCTTCCTAATTTCTTCTTCTCTTTCTAATAAGGTAATAAAAATTCCGTCTTTGTCACTTTCGTTTTGTCATATTTTTCTCAAGGTGAAATAGTCATCTTTTTATATTAATTTGTAGGAGGAGACCTCCAAGATCCGGACCGGGACTACTTTTTTCGTGGAAGAAGAAAACGGAAACTAATTTGAAGACGCTAAAAGGTAACGGTGAAGGGTTACTCGATATCTTTATGTGTTTTAGGGTTTAATTGTAGCATTTACTTGTGAAAGATGAGTTCTTGTGTAGATAATAGTATAGATCTATGACTACAATATATTTAATAGTTGAATTGCATCTTGTATGTCCCAATTTGATGGAAAATTGGTGGTGTTGATGATGAATTACCTTCTTGTTGCTTAAACTTGTATTTAAGTGTTGAATGATAACTTAATTATGCTTTTAATGTCATATAGAGTGTTATGATGCTCATATGTTATGCTAAGTGGTGATTTATGATGGTTTATGTTGGTAATTAAAAATGGGTAAGAACTTGTTTGGCTTAAACTTGAAGTTTATATGAATTTTGGCTTGAACCCTTGCGGATTTGAATAGAACCCGAACGGGTCCAGTCCAACCCGGACGGGTTTGAGCCCTAAACCCGAGCAGGACGCTTTTAACCCGGACGGGTCCATCTTCACCCGGGCGGGTCAGGTCCAACTCAGGCGGGTCCAGTCCGACCCTTTTTCGTAAAATGGTCATATCTCCTTCACTACTTGTCTGTTTGGGGCGTGTGATATACTGTTGGAATACTAAGAGGTTAAGTTATCATCTTCACTTGGAATTCTTGCATTTTCATGTCTAGAACTCTAGTTATAACCGTTTGAAGTGGACCCTTGTTTTAGTTCGTTTCTAAACTTGTTATTTTGAGATGAGATCTATGTTTCTTATTCATTATACTTCTTAAACTTGTTCTAATGCTTATGTAATCACGTATTGTCTCATGTTTATCATTGTTAGATTTATATTATGCTTTATCACATGTTTGGTGATGGTTTTTAGTATGTTCCCTCCTTGAGTCGGTTTTGCCTTATGTAATGATTTGAGCACTACTCGTTGGGTGCTTTGAACTCTCATTTCCCGGCTACACCTTCATACTCGTTAGACTGGAATGTCGGAGCGATGAGGTGTATCCTTGATGCTTGAATGCATGTTTTAGTGGAGATATGACGACGTTGTTAGGAGGTGAACGCAATGCGTTGATCGACCCGACCGTCAAATGTTGTATTCTTGCGAGGTGGTGTCATTGCATGTAGCGTACTTGCTTGACTATGACTATAGATCTCTTTCTGCCTCTTTTGCGTAGTCTTGCCGAATTTGGGTACTCGACGTCCTTTGTGTTGATCGAGTCTTGGATGTGGTACGTCATACCACATGTCGAATCGGGAAACGTCTTATCGCGAAAGTCTTGCCAGGTTTAGACTAGGACCGTATTATTATTGTCGTCCTAACGAGAGGATTAAAGTCTTGTGTGTGCGACATGTCATATCCCACACAGTTATGGGAAACGTCTTATCTCGTGGACATTTTGGTCTAGGTCATGAGTATACGAAACGTCTTATCATATACGGTCTAGGGAAACGTCTTATTCCATGGACTGACATTGACTTGTCTTGCTATTGTACATGGTGCTAGTGCGTGTCATTTACCGTGAGAGTTAATTGCTATATTTGTATGTTTGGATGTTTGTTTATAAGATTGGAACATATGTGAATATTGGGTTGGATTCTTGTATGAAATAGATGATTGTATTGGTTTGGTATGCGGGTCTCTACCTTATCAAGTATATGGCACTAACGATGAGATGTAAGCCCTAGTATGTATTTAGTTGCCTAAGGGTGTCATTCCCGAGTCGGTTCATAACATTATGCTTATTGTTTGGTGTTTCACATGCTTATATCTTATTATTTTGAAATGTATGTTTGTACTTTACATGATTCACTTGTATATAAGATTCTACATGTTTAATTGTTGTTTATGTATGTTTACTTGTGATATGGCTGGAAGAACCCGGAGTTACTCCCCATTGACTGTGGTGTTCATATTTCATGAATGTACAGGTACAGGTCGGTGCTACTTGGGGTTTAGACTAGTGTGAGCTAGTGATAAGTGTATATTTGTATGGTTTTAACCCCCAATTTAGCTCGGTTTTGTATGTCATTTGTGCTTTGTTAAGCCACTTTATGAGCTAATATCGTTTTCTAGGCGAATTCCTATGTTCTAACCTGTTTTGTAGGGAAAGTGACGTTTCTACGCCCTTTTTCTATATTCCCGAGCATTTGCCTAGAACCCGACGATTTGAAGAAGCAAGCTTGACCAAGTGAAAGGCATTTCAAGAAGGTTCACTAATTCGAAAGAGAGAAGAAGCAAAGACAGTTTCGTAGTAGTCGGAAGATCAATCAATTGGGCGGAAGAATTCATCGCCTTGCATCAAACCCTATCAACAAACCCGATTGGAGAGGTCAAGGGGGATGATGGAAGTCAAATCAAAGCAAAGGAAGATGAAACGTTATTCAACCGCTTCTAGATGTCCACATACCCG
Organism: Heliosperma pusillum; assembly: GCA_022085475.1. Lineage (NCBI taxonomy): Eukaryota > Viridiplantae > Streptophyta > Magnoliopsida > Caryophyllales > Caryophyllaceae > Heliosperma > Heliosperma pusillum. The sequence goes on from JAIUZE010075409.1 coordinate 17,744, forward strand.
ATCGGGTAAGTGGTGTACCCGATCGGGTAAGTGTGCTGCTTCGAGCATGACGGCTTCAACCTCCTATTTTTGTCTTATGTGTTTAATGCCCAACCTCTTCTCCACGAAACCCTAATGCTATAAATAGATGCTCTAGCCCCTCTTCTCAAATCATCTCATCCATCTTACAATCCTTTTCTCTTGTCTTCTTACATTTCTCCTTAGATTAGGAGGAGGGGGAACTAGCCTCCCTTCTCTCATTTTCTTCTTCTTTTGTCTTTTTTTCTTAGTTTATTTCTGTCCATTTCATATCAAAACATTAGGTTAGATCAATAAGAATTTCATCCTTGTAATCTCCTTTGTGTGGTTCAAGCGTTGTAATTGGTGGATCGTTTATTATGTGCAAGGATTTTCTATTATTGTTATCATTATCGTCATATAGGTATTTCTGTTTTATCCCTTGTTTAATGTTCTTATTGTTTTCCATTTAATTGTTATTCGCTTTACATATTGTCTTAGATTCATTTTAGTACCGTTATAATTGTTGTTTCATTTCCTAGATTGTCAATTAGCGTCGTTATTATCGCCATATAAAGAGTCAAAATCAAATAAACATGTCTATCCTAGTTTTCATTGTTAATATCATTTTAGATTTAAAGATTATCATGAGTAAGTAGTCACCTTTCTAGGGTGTAGGGTAGCCATGTTAGATTGATTAAAAGATGTTAATTGGATAAAAGAAATTGTGCTTTTAAACCGTTGTGTCTATGCATGTTTGGATTGTAATGATAGTTAACGACTTCTGGTCGGAAATCATCGACTAAAATGGAATTCTTTTCCAAGGTAGAAATACGCGAATTGAATAGACAAAGCATGACATGGTGGATTAAGACCTAGTAAATCGCCTAAAAAGCCTGCTAGACCATCTGATCTATGATTGTAATGAACACATCATTCTTACGAAGTCACAATGAATTATTTGCATGTTCCAAATCCAATTTCATCAATATGTCAATCTACATGTGTGAACCTACTTCCCTAGATGCTTTTCATTACTTGCTTTATTGTTTTCATTTTAGTTTGCTTTTATTTTGTTTTCATTTATGATTTTTATTAGTTTAGATATCAAAACTCCAAAACCCAGATAATCTTTAGATAAGACCAAATTGCGAGACATTTCACATTCTATAGGAAACACCATCTCCCTGAGGATCGACCCCTACTTCCCTAATTACATTGATTTGTTATTAGCCTAGTCTGGGTAATTTATCTTTGTATTGGGCTTGCGACAGACCCGATCAAATTTTGGCGCCGTTGCCGGGGAGCACGGTTTAGTTTTCCTTTTTCTTGTGATTTTTATCGCAATCAGTTTTATCTAGTCTTTAAGAACCCAAATTCCTTTAGACATCTCTTGATTTTTCATCTTAGCTTTCCAATCTTATGCCCAGATCTTCTAGACTAGGGACCCCTATCTCTTTAGATCCCGACCTAGAAAGAACCCTGCGTAGGAGACGAAAGCTATTCAACGAAATTTCAAAAGCTTCTGATACTTTAAGTTTAGATCGTATTCGTGAGAAATACTCGGATATTTTATCTAATCTCGAAGGAGAAGAAGATCCATTCTCATCTCCATTCACAAAAACCAATCAAATTCCAAACAACACTCCATCTTCATCTTCACAAAAATGGTTCGACTTTCAGACCATTCCAAACCCACCGCAGAAACACTTCCAAGGGGTATTGCTACACCCCAAATCGAAGCCCAAAACTTTGAAATCAAACCTGCCTTCATTAACCTTATAGAAAGAAGCCAATTTAGTGGCAATGCCATAGAAGATCCCAACCTTCACATCCAAAACTTCTGTGACTATTGCTCCACTATTAGACAAACTGGAGTCACCCAAGGGCAAATTAGAGAGATGCTCTTCTCATGTTCTTTGAGGGGTAAGGCAAAGTTGTGGATACATAGCCTTGATAAGGTTACATTAGGTATAACCGATTGGGAGAGTTTAGCTCTTGCCTTCTACCAAAAGTACTTTCCCCCAGAAAAGACCGCTTTGTTGAGAAGTCAAATCACTGGTTTCCAACAAGGGGATGATGAGAGCCTATATGAAGCTTGGGAGAGGTACAAGGACTTACAAAGAGAATGTCCTCATCATGGGTTATATTCATGGTTCCTTGCCATCACATTCTATAATGGGTGTTATATAGAGTCCCGTCGTATCCTGGATTCTGCTAACAATGGAAGATTTGATCAAATCAATGTTGAAAATGCCCACACTACCATTGAATCCATGGCAATTCACGATTCTCAATATAGAAATTCCCGCTCCATACCATCGAAATCTAAGCAAGAGGACCCCACTTTGACACTTTTACAAGCTCAAGTAGCCCTTCTCACACAAAAGCTAGAACAAATTCAATCCTTTACATCTCAACAGAGTGACAATGGTGTAAGTAAACTTGAAGCCATGATGCTGCAATTAGCTCAAAGGCAAGACACCATGATAGCTCAATTCCAAAAGAGTGATCAAGCTAAGGATGCCGCCATCAAATTGTTGGAAGCTAAAATTTCCCAATATGCCTCTTCTAATACCTACCAAAAGCAAGGGCAGCTGCCTTCACAATGTTACCAACCTCACGAAACTGTAAATGCCATTTCCTCGAGAAGTGGTAAGCATAATGATGAGCCCGTGGTTGTTAATGTTGAAGATGAGGTTCCCATGTCAAAGGGGAAAGAGCCCGAGATTCCTATTGAGATCAAGGTCCCATTTCCCGAAAGATTAGAAAAGCACACGGAGGAGGCAAAGTATGGTAAATTCCTTGACGTCGTTAAAAACTTAAAGGTAACAGTCCCATTCATTGAATTGATTTCCCAAGTTCCTTCTTATTCCAAGTTTATGAAGGAAGTCCTCAAAAAGAAGAGATCCTTCAATGAGATTAAGACCGTAGCTTTCACTGAAGAGTGTAGTGCACTCTTGCAAAATAAGTCTCCACCAAAACTTCAGGATCCTGGTAGTTACTCCATCCCTTGCACTATAGGCACGTATACCATTGATAAGGCCCTTTGCGACCTAGGTGCTAGTGTAAGTGTCATGCCCTTTTCTATGTTTGAAAAACTTAACATGGGTGCTTTGAAATGCACTAATATTACTTTGCAAATGGCAGACCGTTCTCTAAAACAACCTATGGGTGTTTTAGAAGATGTGCCCGCCAAAGTTGGTAAGTTTTTCATTCCCGTTGACTTTCTAGTACTTGACATGTCTGAAAACTCTCAAATCCCAATCATTTTGGGAAGACCCTTTTTGCACACCACTGGTGCAGTTTTCGATGTCAAGAATGGGAAGTTGACATTAGAGATGGGGGATGACAAGGTGACATTTAGCAAAAATTCCACCGTTAGGAGTCCTGTGCTAGAAGACTCATGTTATGTGCTTGATGTGTATGACTCTTCTATTGTTTCTTCTATGGCTCGATCCTTACTGACGGATCCGCTGGAGTCACATGTTAGTGTTGATTCTTTTGCAGGTGAACATACTAAGAGCACTACTGCTAAAAGTGCTAGAAGGGGCTATTCTAGGAAAAGCTTGTAATGGATGGAGAATGTAAAGAACGCTATGAAGATGAGCTTGGATGATAGTGAGCTTAAAGATAAAGGATGATTTCAAAGAAAGAAATGGAGTCTAGCAAGACTTTTAAATTGCGCTTCTCGGGAGGCAACCCGTGTTCCTTTTCTTTTTGCATTTTTATTTTTGTATTCCCTTTTTCGTTGTTAGGATTTATTTTGCAGATGAAAGAGTTTTTGAAGAATCTATAAAGACCTTCCTTGTCGAGTCCAAAAGACTAGCTTGGAGGAGTCCGCGCTGACTAGTAAGCTTCACTCTTCTTTCATTTTTCCTTTTCCCCATTAAGCATCTCATTGCATATTTTATCTTTGTGCTCACATTGAGGACAATGTGATATTTAGCTTGGGGGAGGGATTGCATTTTCCCATTTTGCATTTTAATTTTGAATAAAAGAAAGAGTAGAGAAGATTTTTGAGAAAATTTAAAAATTTCTGAACACAATTGAATGCTTTTCATGCTTTGCTTGCTTGTTTACTATGCTATCATGTTACATTTCCCAAATTTAGAGCTTTCAAAAAGATAATGATTCAATATCCATTGAATTATAGGCATGGGATGAATCTATAGATGAGTACGCTTGATCTTGACATTTGGCAAGTTACATATATTGTAAGGTAGAACCTCCTTAGGCTGGTACATCTATACCCAGTCTCATCTAGGTGTGTTTAGTTCTCCTTCTGATGTGTGCCATGTCAAAACGCATAAGTATGGTTCTCATTTTATTTCTATAAGCATTGCATTCATGATTCACTAAGATTTGAAGCCTTTTTCACTTTAAATTGCCCCTCAAAATAAGCCCTTTCATACAAATGTTTCACAAAATAATAGCTACAAATAAAAAAACTGTCTACCTTTTGAGCTAGTAGCTAGACTATGGTGTGTGGGTGCTCTTTTGAGAAGATTTGTTCTTATTTGTCAAAGTGAATTTGGTAGAACGAAAATGTTCAAGAAGTGAAGTTATGTTTAGAAAAGAAAAGAAAAGAAAAGAAAAGAAAATGAAAAAATTTGAAAAAAAGAAAAGAAATTGAAAAAGAAAGAAAAACAAAAAAGAAGAAGAAGTTGTGAGTATCTCCTCAAAATGTCAAATCAATAGAAGGAGTTTACCCTTGTGTTTCGTGTGTAATAAGCCAATCCGTTACTTCTGGCTTCGTTTTTCGTCTTTTGGGAGTTAACCGAAAGTTTGGATTGAGTATTCATTTATCATTGGTCATTTGCTAGCTCATTCTAACCTTCACATGACCATAACTGTTTGTCCACCTTTCACCCATTTCCCAAAGCCTTCTTCTTATTTTTTCGGCTTCTTTTCTATATGCATTGTGATCTTTGACTTGTGTTTTGAATTGTTTACCATATTAGATTGCGGACACATTTTCATGAGTCGTAGATAGGTGAGTGTCTCAAAAACATTTATACATAAAGAAAATCACCTTTTACATAGAGTGTTCGAGTGTACCGTGAGAGTCCATTTATCAAAAGATCATGCAAGAGCCGAAAATTCTATAGTGAAATTCTCTGTGCTACGCCGTTATGTAAATCTCAGCCGTTATGTAAATCATCGACTAAAATGGAATTCTTTTCCAAGGTAGAAATATGCGAATTGAATAGACAAAGCATGACATGGTGGATTAAGACCTAGTAAAGCCTAAAAAGCCTGCTACACCATCTGATCTATGATTGTAATGAACACATCATTCTTACGAACTCACAATGAATTATTTGCATGTTCCAAATCCAATTTCATCAATATGTCAATCTACATGTGTGAACCTACTTCCCTAGATGCTTTTCATTACTTGCTTTATTGTTTTCATTTTAGTTTGCTTTTATTTTGTTTTCATTTATGATTTTTATTAGTTTAGATATCAAAACTCCAAAACCCAGATATTCTTTAGATAAGACCAAATTGCGAGACATTTCACATTCTATAGGAAACACCATCTCCCTGTGGATCGACCCCTACTTCCCTAATTACATTAATTTGTTATTAGCCTAGTCTGGGTAATTTATCTTTGTATTGGGCTTGCGACAGGCCCGATCAGCTAGCGAGCGTCGTTTCATGATGATTACCTATTACCGCTTAGACTCTTATACTTTCAGAGTTATTTGTATATTTTGGGACCGTTGTCTCCCCTGTAGTGATTTGTCGACCTCATCGACACTACTACTTCATTTGTTTTTGTTGGATTTCATCCGTTGATAATCTTTGCGAAACTTGTCTTAAAAAGTTTTAAAAATACCCTAATTTCCGCTGCATGTTATTTGTTTATCCTTATGCCTTCACGAGGTTTGTCACATACACAAGCTAATGCTATCTCCTAAAAACACATAAGTGACACACACACGAATCACACAATCCAGAACATCGTCATCAACAAGTCCCATCCTGCTTAAACACAAGTAAGAAGAAAAGGAGATAAGGGAGAAGAGAGTCGGAAATATATCACCTTAGCTTCTTCTTTTCCCACTTTTCATGTCTCTTATGATGTGGGTGCACCTATGGATGAAGATTAGAGTAAACACACAACAATATATATATATATATATATATATATATATATATATATATATATATATATATATATATATTTA
>JAIUZE010075410.1:0-121841 GCA_022085475.1 Heliosperma pusillum
ATCTATGATTGTAATGAACACATCATTCTTACGAACTCACAATGAATTATTTGCATTTTCTAAATCCAATTTCATCAATATGTTAATCTACATGTGTGAACCTACTTCCCTAGATTCTTTTTATCATTGTTAATTCATCACCTGCTTTATTGTTTTCGTTTTGATTTGCTTTTATTTTGTTTTCATTTATGCTTTTTATTAGTTTAGAAATCAAAACCCCAAAACCAAGATACTCGTTAGATAAGACCCAATTGCAAGACATTTCACATTCTATAGGAAACACCATCTCCCTGAGGATCGACCCCTACTTCCCTAATTACATTAATTTGTTATTAGCCTAGTCTGGGTAATTATCTTTGACCAGGGCTTGCGACAGGCCCGATCAAATTTTGGCGCCGTTGCCGGGGAGCACGGTTTAGTTTTCCTTTTTCTTGTGATTTTTATTGCAATCAGTTTTATCTAGTCTTTAGGAACCCAAATTCCTTTAGACCTCTCTTGATTTTTCATCTTAGCTTTTCAATCTTATGCCCAGATTTTCTAGACTAGGGACCCCTATCTCTTTAGACCCCGATCTAGAAAGGACTCTGCGTAGGAGACGAAAGCTATTCAACGAAATCTCAAAAGCTTCTGATACTTCAAGTTTAGACCGTATTCGTGAGAATTACTCGGATATTTTATCTAATCTTGAAGGAGAATAAGATCCATTCTCATCTCCATTCTCAAAAACCAATCAAACTTCAAACAACACTCCATCTTCATCTTCACAAAAGAAAATGGTTCGACTTTGAGACCATTCCAAACCAACTGCAGATACACTTCCAAGGGGTATTGCTACACCCCAAATCACAGCCCAAAACTTTGAAATCAAACCTGCCTTCATCAGTTTAATAAAAAGAAGTCAATTTGGTGACAATGCCACGGAAGATCCCAACCTTCATATTCAAAACTTCTGTGACTATTGCTCCACAATTAGACAAACTGGAGTATCCCAAGAGCAGATTAGGGAAATGCTCTTTCCTTTCTCTTTAACAGGAAAGGCTAAACTTTCGATCAATAGCCTTGACCGAGTTGCCTTAGGAATAGCCGACTGGGATGGTCTAGCTCTTGCTTTCTATCAAAAGTACTTCCCACCAGAACAAACCGCACTCTTACGGAGTCAAATCACTGGATTCCGTCAGAGAGGCGATGAAAGCCTTTATGAGGCATGGGAAAGGTACAAAGAATTACAAAGAGAATGCCCTCATCATGGCCTTGATTCATGGTTCTTAGCTATCACCTTCTACAACGGTTGTTGTGGCAAATCACATCGTATCCTCGACTCCGCTAACAATGGTCGTTTCGATCAGATCGATGTAGAAATAGCTAGTGCAACTATCGAGTCAATGACAATTCTTGACTCTCAGTATAGCAACTCACGTGCTATGCCGCTCAAAACCAAGCAGGAAGATTCAAGCAAAGTAGCACTCCTAGAAGCCCAATTAGCCCTTCTGCAACAACAAGTAGGAAGCTCTTCCCAATCCAAGCAACATGTTAACGTCACTAACCACGTAGTGGTATGTGAGACATGTGGGGTTCGAGGACACAATTTTCAAGAATGTAGGAGTTCGCTAGAGCAAGTCAATGCCTACCAAGCATATAGGCAGGGCAATGCATTCTCAAACTTCTATAATGAGAACACAAAGAACCATCCTCTTTTGTCCTACAAAAGCACCAACATTCAGAATCCCTACCATCAGATTCAACAACCATTCATACCACATCAACAGAAGCCCTATAATCCACCTGGATTTCAAAACCAGAGACCTCCGTTTCAACCTAACTTCAATCAACCTTACCAACACCAACACCAACACCAACACCAACACCAACACCAACACCAACACCAACACCAACACCAACACCAACACCAACACCAACACCAACACCAACACCAACACCAACACCAACACCAACACCAACACAAACACCAACACCAACACCAACACCACACCAACACCAACCTCAACACCAACCACCCCAAAATCAAAGGCAACTCAATGACTCAAGCCTGAGCAAAATTGAATCCATGCTTCTCCAAGTTGTTCAAAAACAAGATTCAATGTTTGCTCAACTTCAAAAGAGTGATCAAGCTCAAAATGCTGCCATCAAGATGCTTGAAACTCAAATGGCCCAATTGGCTGCCTCTAATACCCAAAGGAAACAAGGCCAACTCATACCTCATGGTGAGCAACCGAGGGATACCGCTAATGCTATCACCCTTAGGAGTGGTACCACTTATAAGGAACCTCAGCAACCCAACGAAACAATAGTTGAGCCAACACCAGTAGAGAGCCAAAAAGAATCTCAACCATCCACCGCTAAGGAAGCGGAAAACAAAGAAAAGAAGGATGAACCTTTGAAGGAACCCATCAAAATCCAAGTTCCATTTCCCCAACGCTTGAGGAGAAATCATAAGGAAACCCAGTTTAGCAAATTCATGGAAGTAGTCAAAAACCTCCAGGTAACGGTTTCCTTCACTGAATTAATCACTCAAATCCCTTCTTACACAAAATTCATGAAGGATATCTTAACTAAGAAGAGGACTTTAGATGATGTTGAAATCATAGCATTCACAGCTGAGTGGAGTGCTTTGCTGCAAAATAAGTCCCCTCCTAAGTTAAAGGATCCCGCTAGTTTCTCTATACCTTGCACTATAGGTAGAGATGGCAATGGATTCAGGACCCTATCCAGATCCGCGGATTCGGACCCTGGTGGAGCGGATATGGATCTCATTTTTATGGATCCAGTGGATATGGGTCGGATATGGATCCTAAAAAATTTACGCGGATCTGGATATGGATCTTGTTGTTAAGATCCAGACCCTACCCACGGATCCATATCTTTTATTTTTTAATTTATTTTAATAATATAAGGATAATTAAAGTTTATAATGCTGATGTTTTCTAATTTAATCAACTCTCATATGTCATTTTAATTATTTCATAGGTCATTTTTAATTTATAATACAATTTAAATAGTTTTAAATTAACTTTTTCCTCATCCAAATAACAACTTACGCGGTAATTAGTTACTTTATTATGTTAAATGTCGATATAATGTATACTTATAATCTTATTAAACATTCTAATACATTTTATGTAATTTTAATAGAAAAATTACATTTAAAAGATGAATAATTTAATAAAATATTTTGAAAACGATCAGATCCATTTGGGACCCAGATCCTACCCTGATCCACGGATCTGGATATGGATCTGAAAATTTTGGACCCTGCGGATATGGGGCGGATCTGGATCCAACATATACAATATGGATCTGGATCTGGATCTTATAGGACCCTATCCAGATCCTATCCATTGCCATCTCTAACTATAGGCACCTATACAATCGATAAAGCTCTATGTGATCTAGGTGCCAGTGTAAGCGTCATGCCCTATTCCATATGTGAAAAGTTGAATATTGGAATTCTCAAATGCACCAGTATCACTCTGCAAATGGCAGACCGTTCTTTAAAACAACCTATGGGAGTTTTAGAAGATGTGCCTGTCAAAGTAGGAAAGTTTTTCATTCCCGTCGATTTCATCGTACTAGATATGGCTGAAGATTCTCAAATCCCTATTATTTTAGGAAGGTCATTTTTACACACAGTCAGAGCAGTAATCGATGTTAAGAATCGAAAACTGACACTAGAAGTAGGTGATGATAAAGTCACCTATAACTTGAACAGTGCAAAGAAAAACCCCATGCTAGAGGAGTCTTGCTGTTTTATTGATATTGTCGACTTCATTTTTGATGAATCTTTGTATCCATCAATAATCGAGGATCCTTTAGAGGCAATCTTGTTATTGGAGGATATCTATGAGAATGACAATTTCGAGATCAGTGAGCTAGAAAAGGATCTGACCGGAGAAGAGATAGCGTCAGAAGAAATTAAAAAGTTCATAAGCTTGATTGATACTCCTGCCAAGGCAGAAGTACAAAAACCTGAACTAAAACCTCTTCCCTCGAATCTAAAATATGCTTTTTTAGATGAATCTGAGTATTGTCCAGTCATAGTGAGTGCTCTCCTAGATGAAAATCAATTAACCTCACTATTGACTGTCTTGAAAAAGCATAGAAAGGCAATAGGTTACAAACTCGAAGATTTAAAAGGCATAAGCCCAGACTTCTGCATGCATAGAATCAATTTAGAAGAAGGCCAAAAACCTTGTGTTGAAAGGTCAACGCCGTCTTAATCCCAACATGCAGGAAGTAGTTAAAACTAAAGTTATGAAATTGCTAGATGCTGGCATAATCTATGCAATCTTTGACTCTAAATGGGTTAGCCCTGTTCAAGTTGTTCCCAAGAAAGGAAGAACAGCAGTAGTCAAAAATGAGAAGAATGAGCTCATCCCCACAAGGATTGTGACGGGATGACGTATGTGTATTGACTACAGAAAGATTAATCAATCAACTAGGAAAGATCACTATCCTCTACCCTTCATTGACCAAATGCTAGAGAGGTTAGCTTGTCACAAGTATTTCTGTTATCTAGATGGTTACTCAGGATTTTTCCAAATCCCTATCCATCCTAAGGACCAAGAGAAAACCACCTTCACCGGTTGATAAGTGTTAATTTGTATGATTTTATCCCCTCATTTTAGCTCGATTTGATATGGTTTATCCACTTTAAGAAGTGGTTTTTTGAGCTAATCTCTCCTTTGCAGTATTTTTCGTGCTTTAATGTCATATGTAGGAATTGAGTCGTTTCTACTTCAAATCCCGTCATTTGAAGGAAATATGAGCAAGGAGAAGCTAAGAAGGACGATTACGTGAGGTTAATATGGCATGCTATAAAGATCTAGAGGTTCTGAGTCAAAGGGAACAAGTTTCAAGTCATTCCGAGCTCATATGCACAAGTTGTGACGGTTTTGCTATTCGTCGACGAAAGTCATCTCAAACCTCATACTACGACCCTTAACCCTTGGGGACATGATCAAGCTCAAATAGGGGGGGAAATGAGGCCCAAGAGGTGTTAGTTACGTCCCCATTCGAATATAAAGTCAATGGAGTCAAGGTAGATAAAGTCACGTACCAAGGGAAGATCAAATGAAAGTCAAAATTCTGAACAGACAAAATCCCCGATCGGGGATCCAAAAACCCGATAGGGTATGTCTGCTGATGAACGCTTCTTGGCTCTTCTTCTACCAAGCCTTAATGGAGTGCTTTATTAGGTTGTCTAGGGTATGAATCCGGACGCATTTGGGCAGCCTCTCAACCCTATAAATAGCCTATGCATCACACACAATTTCACAACAACTACATGTAAAAAAAACACTTGTCTCTTTAGATTAGTTTTTCTTCTTTCTCACATCTTTCTTAGTTTAGTTTAGTTTTAGTTTTCTCTAGTTTAGTTTAGTTCTAAGTTTTCTTTAATTGTATGGTTCTACTTGTAATTGGAACTCAAGTTTCCGGGTTTGCATTTCCTATTCAAGTTCTTATTCCATTTCGATCTTTGCTCATCCTTTCCGGTAATCTTTATTCTCGTGTATGTTTACATCATAATTTCATTTACTTTTAGTATTTCCTTTATCATGTTTACCATTCTTAGTTTTATAATCTTAGTTGCTCTTTCATTGTTAATCATGCATAAGTAGTCGTTTTTCTAGGTTGTAGGGTAGCCATGTTAGGTTGATTAAAAGATGATAAATGGATAAAAGAAATTGTGCTTTTAAATTATTGTGTTTATGCATGTTTGGACTATAACGATAGTTAACGATTCCCGATCAAAATCGTTAACTAGAATGGAATTCTTTTCCAAGGTAGAAATACGTGAATTGAATAGACAAAGCATGACATGGTGGATTAAGACCTAGTAAATTGCCTAAAAGCCTGCTAGACCATCTGATCTATGATTGTAATGAACACATCATTCTTACGAAGTCACAATGAATTATTTGCATGTTCTAAATCCAATTTCATCAATATGTTAATCTACATGTGTGAACCTACTTCCCTAGATTCTTTTCTTTATTGCATTGTTATCATTTTTATTATAGTATTTATTAATTAGTGACAAACATTTGCCAAGCGTACAAGGTAGAGTTCTAACCATAACTATTCACAAGTATCTCCCGTCTCCCCGAGATCGACCCCTTACTTCCTAATTACATTAATTTGTTGTTATCCTAGTCTGGGTTATTTATCTTTTATTAGGGTATGCGACAACCCTGTCACCTGTCCCTATGGTACTTTCGCTTATTGCAGAATGCCATTTGGCTTGTGTAATGCACATGCCACTTTCCAGCGTTGCATGACCAGTAATAGTGAAAAATTCAAGGTCAATGGACATCGATTGAAACTCTACTACAACAATTCCATTATCGGATGCTTAGATATTGTCTATATTGAGCGTCAATCCCCAACCAGATGATTTCATAGAAGTATTCGTCGAGCGGGACGTTAAACCAGCGCTTCTCGGGAGGCAACCTGTGTTTCCTTTCTTTTTGCATTTTATTTTTGCTTTCCCTTTTTCGTTGTTTTGTTAGATTTACTTTGCAGATGAAAGATTTTTTGAATAATCTATGAAGATCTTCCTTGTCAAGTAAAAAAGACTAGCTTGGGGGAGTCCACGCTGACTAGTAAGCTTCACTCTCCTTTCATCTTTTTCCCTTTTAACCCTTCTGCCCAATGAGTATCTCGTTGCATATTTAGTCTTTGTGCTCACATTGAGGACAATGTGATGTTTAGCTTGGGGGAGGGATTGCATTTTCCCATTTTTTTCATTTTAGTTGTTTATATTTTTTAAATTTTTGAATAAGAGAAAAATTTAAAATTTTGAACATAATTGAATGCTTTTGATGCTTTGCTTGCTTGTTTACTATGCTATCATGTTACATTTCATAAACATAGAGCTTTCAAAAGATAATGATTCAATATTCATTGAATTCTGCATACATGGGGAAGTCTTTTACACAGTAGGCATGGAATGAATCTATAGATGAGTACGCTTGATCTTGACATTTGGCAAGTTTCATATACTGTAAGGTAGAACCTCCTTAGGCTGGTACATCTATACCCAGTCTCATTAAGGTGTGTGTAGTTCTCCTTATGATGTGTGTCATGTCAAAACGCATAAGTATGGTTCTCATTTCATTCCTATAAGCATTGCATTCATGATTCACTAAGATTTGAAGCCTTTTTCACTTTGAATTACCCCTCAAAATTAGCCCCTTCATACAAATGTTTCACAAAATAATAGCTACACATAAAAACTGCCTACCTTTTGAGCTAGTAGCTAGACTATGGTGTATGGGTGCTCTTTTGAGAAGATTTTGTTCTTTTATGTCAAAGTGAATTTGGAAGAACCAAAATGTTCAAGAAGTGATGTTATGTTAAAAAAAAAATGAAATAGAAAATGAAAAAATTGAAAAAGAAATAAAAGAAATAAAAAGAAATAAAAAAAGAAAAAGAAATAAAAGAAGAAGTTGTGAGTATCTCCTCAAAATGACAATTTAATGTTTACAAGGAGTTCATTCTTGTGTTTCGTGTGTAATAAGCCACCTGTTCCTTCTGGCTTCGTTTTTCGTCTTTTGGGAATTAATCGAGAGTTTGGATTGAGTATTCATTTATCATTGGTCAGTTGCTAGCTCATTCTAACCTTCACATGACCATAACTGTTTATCTACCTTTCACCCATTTCCCAAAGCCTTCTTCATATTCTTCCGGCTTCTTTTCTATGTGCATTGTGATCTTTGACTTGTGTTTTGAATTGTTTACCATATTAGACTGCGGACACATTTTCATTAGTCTTAGATAGGTGAGTGTCTCAAAAACATTTACACATAAAAAAATCACCTTTTACATACATGAGTGTTCGAGTGTGCCGTGAGAGTCCATTTGTAAAAAAGATCATGCAAGAGCCGAAAATTCTGTAGTGAAATTCTTTGTGCTTCGCCGTTATGTAAATCTCAGCCATGTTTATGTATCATTCTGACCCACGTTGTTTTTGGGTTATGATTCATTATGTTTCCAAAGTTTTACGTTGAGATTTGTTTCTTGATGGTGTAGTAGCCAATGCTTGCAACCCTTGTCCTGGTATTGTTTGTTATGTTTGCTTGAGGACAAGCAAGGGTTTAGCTTGGGGGAGTTTGATAAGTGAATATTTGTATGATTTTAACCCCCATTTTAGCTCGGTTTTGTATGTCATTTGTGCTTTGTTAATCCACTTTATGAGCTAACATCGTCTTATAGGCGAATTCCTATGTTCTAACCTGTTTTGTAGGGAAAGTGACGTTTCTACGCCCTTTTTCTATATTCCCGAGCATTTGCCTAGAACCCGACGATTTGAAGAAGCAAGCTTGTCCAAGACAAAGGCATTTCAAGAAGGTTCACTGATTCAAAAGAAAGAAGAAGCAAAGACGATTTCACAGTTGTCAGGAGATCGATCAGTTAGGCGAAGAAATCATCATTTTACATCAAACCCTATCTTCAAACCCGACTCAAGAGGTCAAAGGGGATAATGATTGTCAAGTCATAGGCCAAGAGAGATGAAACGAAAGTCAAAGTATCCAGATTACAACTTACCCGATCGGGTAAGTAGTGTACCCGACCGGGTATGTTTGCTGATCCGAGCTTTTGCTTCGACTTCCTCCATTTTGTCCTATGTGATGAATGCATGACCCCTCCCCCACGAAACCCTACTGCTATATAAAGAGAGCCTCAGCCACACTTCTCAACACATCTCTCCACAAAAAACACCCTCCCTACACACAATTAGAAACACTTCTTTCTTCACAAAAACCCTAGATTAGGAGGAGAGAAACCTAGCCTCTCTTCTTTAGTTTAGATCATTTTCTTCTTCCTTTTTGTCCTTAGTTTCTTAGTTTATTTCTGTCTTTTCTACATCAAATCCTTAGCCTAGATCAATAAAAGTTCCATCTTTGTAATCTCCTTTATGTGGTTCAAGTATTGTAATTTGTGGATCGACTATTCTTAGCAAGGAATTTCTATTACGGTTGTTTATATTGATCGTCATCTAGGTATTCCTATTTTATCTTTTGTTTAAAGTCTTTATGTTTCTTATTTGATTGTTATTTTCTTTACATGTTATTTTAGATTCAATTTCAATATCGTTGTAATCATTTCGTTTCCCTAGATTGTTAATTTAGCGTCGTTATTATCGCCACTTAGAGAGTCCTAAAATATTATCAAAACCAAATAAACATGTCTATCCTAGTTTTTATTATTAACATCATCTTAGATTTAAACATCGCCATGAGTGAGTAGTCGTTTTTCTAGGGTGTAGGGTAGCCATGTAGGTCGATTAAAAGATGATAATTGGATAAAAGAAATTGTGCTTTTAAAACGTTGTGTCTATGCATGTTTGGACTATAACGATAGTTAACGATTCCTGATCAAAATCATTGACTAAAATGGAATTCTTTTCCAAAGTAGAAATACGTGAATTGAATATACAAAGCATGACATGGTAGATTAGACCTAGTAAATTGCCTAAAAGCCTGCTAGACCATCTGATCTATGATTGTAATGAACACATCATTCTTAAGAACTCACAATGAATTATTTGCATGTTCTAAATCCAATTTCATCAATATGTTAATCTACATGTGTGAACCTACTTCCCTAGATTCTTTTTATCATTGTTAATTCATCACCTGCTTTATTGTTTTCGTTTTTATTTTGTTTTCATTTATGCTTTTTATTAGTTTAGAAATCAAAACCCCAAAACACAGATACTCGTTTGATAAGACCCAATTGCAAGACATTTCACATTCTATAGGAAACACCATCTCCCTGAGGATCGACCCCTACTTCCCTAATTACATTAATTTGTTATTAGCCTAGTCTGGGTAATTATCTTTGACCAGGGCTTGCGACAGGCCCGATCATTCCCCAATCCAATTAGCGTTTACAAATACTATGCAAACAATTACAAACATGAAAACTTACCAAATCAATTTGCCAGAGCAGTGAAAGATCGGATCCGACACAAGATGATCAAAGGTGTTCTTGAGGAGTTAGAGAGAGTTTGAGAGACTAAGGTTTGTAATTATAAAAGCGTAAACTGAATTATGAAAGCTAATTCCTCGTACTAACCCTTAATCAACCGTCCGACTTAATCCCGAAATCCGTCGTACTCGGTCGAGTACAACATGTACTCGGTCGAGTACGACTTACTCGGTTGAGTGCCGACCTCATTCGGCTGAGTACGTAAGAACAGAATACTGTTCTAAAAATAAGCCAACGCCACTCGGTCGAGTTGCCTTTACTCGGCCGAGTGCACAACCCACTTGGTCGAGTAAGCCATATTCGACCGAGTCCCAAATACATATAAATATGGAGTATTATACTCGGCTTCTTCAAATTCTTGCTTGTTCGAACCTTTCATCCGTTTTAAGGCCTCTCAAATGGATGACAAACCCATGATGTAACCCCGACAAGCTTCGTAAGCCGAGTGCCGCCGCGTAGCGATGGTGCGCAGGTAGCGTTGTCTGCAGCTTAGCGACTCCGCTGGGATGATACACTTAGATTTAGTTTAGTGTTACCCGTGGTGAAACTTGAACAAGGTTGGTGCTTAAAGTTGTTATTCGACATCTTTTATTTACATTTGCGGTCTTCTTAATCCTTATTTCTAGCCTTCCTAGGCTATTAACCAACCCAATTCGACAAATCGTCCCGTCTAGTGTGCCAAATTTATATTTTTTTCCAAAAAGATGGATAACGATTGATGCAAAGCACATCAAAACATCTATTTATGTTTCTATCAAGAGCTTTCATTACTTGCGCGAATGGAACTAGGAACCGACCTTATTCTTGTTTTCACGATCCTCTCCATCGACCGAAGTTTGATTGCTTTGTGTGTAAGCCTGCTTTTTATCCAAAAACCCATTACTAAAGCATGAAACATACGTTATAATACCCATTTGTATACTTATTGTGTGCTTAATTGAGTCAATCACACGTCCTTTGTAAAACAAAATAATGCCAAATTTTGCAAAAAAAAAATCATTTCCAATTTTTTTATTTCGAAAAATCTTTTTTGTTTCTCTTCAAAAACCTATTTTGTCCAAAACAAAAATCTATATAGTCTACGGTCTGTAAAATAAAAGCCAAATAGTCCTTAGAAAATAATTTATGCAATCCAATGAAATCTCCGAGGATTTTACAACGGTCCCGTACCCCATTTTTGGTCATCAACGTTACACCCCAAAGGCGTTATGCTATCATCTTAGCACGTACACTATCCCAAGTCAATAGCATAGACACATTAACACAATCAAGCACATGTTCCAATCTCGCAGACACACGATATTTCTTAGACCTTACCTTCAATTTCAATCTTTTCAAAACTCGAGTCACCGTTTCAAAACCTTCCCAAATCACATTTCGGGCTTTCTCGAATATTATAGCATTTCCTCTTCAACGTCAAGTCAGTCTTCCTGTGTCTCCATGTGGCGTTTTTTTAACCGTAGGTCGTAATCGATTAAGTCAATGATGCGTCGTTGGTTTCTTCTCAGTTTAAGATGTCAAGCCACGGCAGTGTACATGCTAGCAACAAAGACGAACCACACGATCCAAATCCTTAAATCCTAACTACCATTCTATGTCTCCATACCGGCCAAGACGTGGCCTATGTTCACTTAACTTCAATTCAGGACCGTCTGCTTGCGCTCAAAACTAAAGTCCTCAATGATGTTCCTACTCCCAACGATCCTACACCAAACAATTTTACGCCAAGGGTCCTACTCCTAACAATCCCCCGCCGAATGGTTCTACTCCTAAAAATCCCCCGCCAAATGGATCCACTCTTAATGATCATATGCCTAATATCCCAGAAAAGGACCTTTCTTTGATGACTGACACGGAAAAATGTATCCTATACTTGGAAGAAAAACTCATGTAACTAAATGGAGACAATGTTTATCGAAAAATAGCCGCAAATATGAACTACTTAGTGACCAACTTTCCACTAAATTCACGCTCGCGGATATTTTAAAATTTAAGGAGCATGTAAATTCCCTTAACCATGTCCACGCATTTGTGGGAATATATCCGTATACATCCCTTTAATCTTACAGGATTATAATGAAATTATGATTTATATGATTAACAGCTCATAAACGAAATTGCATAATAAACAAAGGGATAAGGAATAACCTTTAGTCCTCGTAAATTCGGCCTAAGAACAGATATCAAAACAGATATCCTCCTAATCGTCTCACCCAAGATTGATCGAGAAATGCCCTTGTCTTTTGCTAGAAAAATTAGAGAGAAAAGAGTCTGTCTCTTTTTTGTGTGATGTGAATTAATGATCAATCAATTAGAGAGTCAGAATGAGTAAAACTCCTACCCATATACTCACTCTCACACGGCACCAATAGGAGAAAATAAGGGATTATTTTTCTCTTATTTTGTTACCATGTTGACCGAAATTCCAGGAGTGTATTTGGACTCTTTTTCGGTTATATTAGCTTCCATTTAATATAATGTTATACATATTATATTTGTCTAATATGTTGTCATACATTAATAAGGTCCATTACAACATTTTGCAGTGGATATATTAACATAACAATTGTTATGACAATCGTATAATATATACTTCAATTATAAATATCGGTATATTTATAATCCTGCTATTTAAATATAACGGTTTATGTTTAATTACGAATTAACATTTTAATTCGTTTAACCTCACATTATATACTACAACTAAATATAACATTTTATATTTAATTACGAATTACAGTTAATTCGTCTTAGCTAACATTATTTAATCGTTATTAAATAATTATATCATCATCACATTGACTAACCTTTTAGTCAAAAAACACCGACTAACCTTTTAGTCATTTAATAAGGCATCAATATGATTATTTTCTCAAATAATCACATCTCTCAATCACATCCTTTAGGTGTGACTTTTAGGGACTAGTTGATCACCGCCATCTGTATGACAATAACGTCAAACTTATCTAGCAAGCCAACCGTTATTGATAAACGTTAATCAACTGATTATTATAAAAAGTATACCCTGTGAACCTACAGAGATTTATTTATGTTATTGCACTAACTGGAGGACACTAGCTCCCACAATCTCCCACTTGTCCGTACAAGGGTTGTGCGGATAACGATTCTCATACCATATTAAATTTCTCCCACTCAATGTAAAACACTTTGCAAGTCCGTTTTCACAAAAGTACGTATTTTACAAGTGATCAGTATCAATAGTGGTTTCCCCGACTAGAGAGTAACTTAACTGGTAAACGAATCTTTATTCGAGCATGGTCATGCATTTCAGTTAAAGCTCCTCGAGTGGCCCTGAGAAATAACATAACCTGATAAAGGTTGGATATTTTCTTCAACTCGAATCTTGCAGATATAAGCGCAGTATGAAATGACCCAGTAAAAATCTACTTAGCCTCCTGTTACGGTCGACCATGAGAAAGAAACCAAAGTCACCCAAAAAACTGCCTTAATCTCAAGAGACAGTCGATAGTCAAAAGAATCGACTCTAGGAACACTATGGACATCCTATCCACGACCTGGCACCTAATGTTCTGAAACATTTAGGACTCCATAACGTTGTCACAAAATTGTCCTGCGAGGTATCATTATAACTCGCATATGTGATCGATCAGTCACCTGTTTGACTTATGGCTAGTTGAACCCACCATCAATCGACTGCACAGAATAATTGCCAGAGTTATCAGCTCATGTAGGAGGGAATTACGGGACCAAAACAAAATATAATTGTAATCAGTTCACTTTGTGGTGTTCAATGTTGTCAGTACAAACCACATGAAAAACAAAATATAAAACAAAACGATGATTTTATAGATAGTTTTTATGAAAAAGATACAGGTGTCTAATCCATACAAAACAACTAATACAACTCAGGAACACGTTTGATTCCCATGGAAATAACGTGCCCTTCATGTTTATCATATCTCAATGGTTTAGTGAGAGGATCGGCGACGTTATCATCCGTAGCAATCTTGTGTATCACTATCTCCCTTTGCTCAACGTAATCTCGGATCAGTGAGCTTCCGTTTGTACATGCCCCTAGACGTGCTGGACTTAGGCTCCTTAGCCTGGAAGATGGCACCACTATTATCACAATAGATGGTGATCGGGTCATCAGAACTAGGAACTACGGTTAGTCCCTGTAAGAACTGACGCATCCATATAGCTTCCTTCGCAGCCTCTGAAGCAGCATAGTATTCGGACTCAGTCGTAGAATCTGCTATAACACTTTGTTTGGAGCTTTTCCAGCTGACCGCAGCGCCATTAAGAGTAAAAACGAATCCAGACTGAGATTTCGAGTCATCTCGATCCGTTTGGAAGCTAGCATCTGCGTAACCGGTTGCGCATAGCTCAGTGTTACCTCCATAAGTTAATACCCAATCCTTAGTCCTCCGTAGGTACTTAAGGATATTCTTGACAGCTATCCAGTGTGTTTCACCTGGGTTGCCTTGGTAACGACTTGTCATACTCAATGCATATGCCACGTCTGGACGTGTGCATATCATGGCATACATGATCGATCCTATAGCTGATGCATAAGGAATCCGACTCATGCGCTTGACCTCTTCCGATGTCTTTGGTGCTTGAGCTTTACTCAACTGCATCCCAGAGACCATTGGAAGGTTCCCTTTCTTGGAGTTGGTCATGCTGAACCTCTCAAGAATCTTATCTATATAAGACTTCTGACTGAGGGATAACATCCGTCGTGATCTATCTCTGTAGATACGGATCCCCAAAATTCTTTGTGCCTCACCCAGATCTTTCATCTGGAAATGGTTCTTTAACCAAACTTTTACCACACCGAAGTTAAGAGAGGTATGTCATTCCCAATCAAAGAGTATTCATCAAACATAACAATATTAGTAAGATCTTGCTCCCACTCGACTTGATATATAAGCATGGTTCCTCGACCGATCGAGTAAATCCATTCTCTTTTATCACCTGGTCGAAACTATGATTCCAACTCCGAGAAGCTTGCTTAAGTCCATAAATGGACGCTTAAGCTTGCATACCTTTTAGGATTTTTAGATCAATGAAAAACCTTAGGGTTGTACCATGTACAACTCCTCCTCCAAATAACCGTTTAAGAAAGTGGTTTCTACGTCCATTTGCCAAATTTAATAGTCATGAAAAGCGGCAATCGCTAAGATTATCCGAATAGAACGCAGCATGACTACGGGTGCAAAAATTTCATCATAATGCAATCCGTGCACTTGAGTGAAACCTTTTGCCACTAGTCGTGCCTTGTATGTATCTGGTTGTCCTTCTACATAATGCTTTATTTTGTAAAGCCATTTGCACTGAAGAGGCCGAACCTTATCAGGTAAGTCAACCAGATCTCATACGTCATTCTCATACATAGAGTCCATCTCGGATTGCATGGCTTCAAGCCATAGCTTAGAGTCGGAACAGGTTATGGCACCTTTATAGGTAGCGGGTTCGTTACTCTCTAGGAGTAAAACGTCATCTCTCCCCTTCTCCTCGACCATACCAATGTATCTGTCTGGAGGAATGGAGACTCTACCCGACCTTCTAGGTTCCTCAAGAATATTTACCGCAGCCGATGATGAGGGAACAGTTTCCTCCATTGGTAGCTCGGTTGTTGGTTCTGGAATCTCCGACAGATCGAAGGTTCCATTACTTGTCCTATTCTCGAGAAATTCTTTCTCTAAGAACGTCGCACTAGCCGCAACAAAAACTCGATGTTCGGTAGGCGAGTAAAAGTAATGACCAAACATCTCTTTTGGTTAACCAATAAAGTATGTCTTGACCGATCGTGGGCCGAGCTTATCGTCAGGTCTCCATTTGACATAAGCCTCGCAGCCCCAAACCCGAATAAAGGACAAGTTAGGGACCGTTCCCTTCCATAATTCATATGGAGTTTTGTCTACAGCTTTAGACGGACTTCGGTTAAGTATTAGAGCAGCTGACAATAGAGCATATCCCCATAATGAGTCAGGTACAACCGTGTGACTCATCATGGATCGAACCATATCAAGCAATGTTCGATTCCTCCGTTCGGACACACCATTCAATTGTGGTGTTCCAGGTGGAGTTAACTGTAGTACTACACCACAGTCTTTAAGGTGTTGATCAAACTCATTCGAAAGATATTCGACACCACGATCTGAACGTAGTGCTTTAATCTTTCTATCCAGCTGGTTTTCAACCTTATTCTGGAATTCTTTGAACTTGTCAAAGGACTCACTTTTATGCTTCATTAAGTAGACATAACCATATCTACTCAAATCGTCCGTGAAAGTGATAAAATACCTATAGCCATCTCTAGCGTTGATTGACAAAGGTCCACACACATCAGTATGTATGAGTCCTAATAGGTCAGCAGCGCGCATTCCAACACCTTTGAAGGAAATTCGAGTCATTTTGCCTATGAGACATGATTCACACGTGCCAAAAGATTCATAGTCAAATGGGGAGAGAGTCCCATTTTCAATGAGCTTCTTCACGCGTTTTTCATTTATGTGTCCCATACGGCAATGCCATAGATAGGTTTGATCTTTGTCACCAACCTTTGCTTTCTTATTACTCACATGCATTATATCTGTGGTTTGATCTAAAACATATATTCCATTCATGGAAACAGCGTTACCATAAATCATATCGTTTAAAGAGAAAATACAGCTATTATCCTTTATTAAAAACGAAAATCCGTCCTTATCAAGTACGGAAACAGAAATAATGTTTTTCGACAAACTGGGTACATAGTAACAATTATTCAGCAATAACTCAAAACCACTAGGGAGTTGGATTACATATGTTTCCACTGAAACGGCAGCAACTCTAGCTCCATTCCCCACTCGCAGGTCCACATCACCCTTTGCGAGAGTTGTGATGCTTCTTAGGCCCTGCAAATGATTACACAGATGAGAACCACAACCAGTATCTAGTACCCAAGTTCCGAAACTTGCATGGTTAATCTCAATCATATGAATAAAAGATGACGTACCAACAGGAGTGACGCGGCTTGATTTTACGTCTTCAGCATACACGGGACAGTTCCGCCTCCAATGCCCAGTCTTGTGGCAATGGTGGCACTCCATGTTTTCTTTGCTATTTGTCTTGCCTTGTGAGCTACCGCTAGTCTCACCAGGCCCACTCTTGACCTTTCCTGGCTTTTTGAACTTCGGCTTCCCTACATCTAGGTCAGCCTGAGCCTTGCCCTTACCTCTACCCTTGTTGCTAATCATGAGAACGTCCTGCTTCGAGCTCCCACTCAATTTCGGATCACTCTCGGTCTGTACGAGAAGTGAGTGGAGCTGATGAAGACTTTTCTTCATATCATTCATATAGTAATTTGCCCTGAAAAGGGCAAAACCATCATGAAGTGAATGAAGCACACGATCAATAATGATCTTCTCATCGATTTTACAACCAAGAGCCTCCAGCTTCTCGACATTCTCGATCATAGCAAGAATGTGTGGGCTAACCGCTTGGCCCTTCTGAAGTTTCGCTTCAAAGAAGCGACAGGTATACTCATAGCTAACGATCCTCGGAGCTTCCGAGAACTCGTTAGAGAGAGTGGTGAAAATCTTGTTTGCACCCTGGGCTATGAATCGCCTCTGCAAATTGGATTCCATTGAAAAGATGAGTACGTTCTTTATCGCACCCGCCTCCATAACGAAATCACTATAAGCAAGTGATTCATTGGCTCCTGCATTGGGGCCTTCGTTAGTCGGTAGTGGCTCAGTCAAGTACTTAAGCTTACCGTCAGCAATGGCAGCATTCCGTAATGCCGCCTTCCAGTCCGCAAAGTTGGACCCATCATTCTTCAGTCGCGTGGACTGATTCATGTTGTCCATAAACATCTTAAGCCAGGATTCACGTCCGAGCGTGGCACTTGGCATTGGGTCATCAGTATGGCCAGCCATTTTGTTATTTAGCAGTTATATCTGTATATGTGACTGTGAAAAAGAAAATAAAAATGATAAGTATTCATCGTTTTAAATTTGAGTCTAATGAAAAACTGTTTAATGCGATGACTCGTGCATTTATACAATTGACCTCCCTCAAGAATTATATAAATTATCCCAAGACTCAATTTCTGTAAATTGATAAGCCAACCTCTTGGCTAATTCTACCTTTAGAATTCTCGGTCGATAAATTTCTGTAAATTCTATCTTCTAGTCCATTATAATCCCCGAGATATTACTCGGACTATAATGTTGAGGTAAAATAGGTCAACACTCACTACTTACCCAACGTAGAAGGGGTCATATTATGACTTCCGACGAAGAAGGGGTTCATAGTAGTTTTTCCTATAAAGACTAATCTCAATTTTCATTTTAGAGGAAGATCCCATCATCTTAAATTTAATTCATTTTAAGTGAACAAATTTCTAGCATTTCGTGAATGATTTAGACTAAGGTGATGGCCCTATGAACGAGTGACATCTGTATGTCTATGATGAAAATTCAAACTATATGAATCATTTTTCATGCAATTTAGGTGGTTTGGTTTAGGCGGAATATGATGCAATTATTTAACATGTGAATGAAAAGCAAAAGAACGAAAAATACGTAAACTATTACAACGGTCCTAGTGTGGCCTATCTACCAAAATGAACAGTAAATACAAGTTTGGAATCCATCCTAATGGACCCGAGAAGCTTGACTTTGTCTCATCTTGGTCCATGTAGCGGGAGTGAGCATCCGATCTCCATCTTTAGTCTTCTTAAATTACATTTTCAAAATTACAAAATAAACCTATTTACATTCTAATTCCAAAAACATAATTAAAAGAAATAAAAGGAGATTCGAGATCTCATAAATACATCCAAACCATGTTTCCATCATTACGAAAACATGATTAACTAAGGCCACACTAGGTATTACATTTTTCAACCAATTGCAAAAATACGTAAATAAAACCATTCATTCATTCATTCATTCGACAAAAATAAAATGCATCAACTATATAAATTAATTCTACAAGACATAATTCATTAATTATGTTGATTAATTATCCAAACCACCATTATATACGATCAAAATTATGTGACAATTCCTTAATTGCCCACAACAATTTTAATCTTCCATAATCCATTTTTATTTTAAACCTTTTTAAAATAATCGAGTATCATTATTGTGAACCTTTTCACAATAACAAACAAACAAACATTATCTTTATAATGCCCAAAAAAAAAAAAAAAAAAAAAAAATTTCTCTTCTGATCACTGTTCACGCGAACAGTACAGTCCCAAATTTTTTTTTTTCTTTTCTATTTCTCACGGTTTAAGCAAAAAACCGAAAAATATACATTAAAATTTAAAAAAAAAATTCCTGCTGCTAACAGCAATAAAAAAAACAGGAATGTTTTTTTTTTTTTTTTATTATGTACAGAAGCAGCACCAAAAATTGGAACGGTTTTAAGACGATTATGCTTATATTAACTAGATCGGTGCAAACAAAACAATGCCTAATCGTTATTAAACATTGATACAAGTAGATGATTCAAATTAACCTTTTAATATGAACATCTAAAACAATTTATACCGAAAATATATAGCGCAAAAATTGATGTTCATTAACATCCAATACAATTCCATTTACATTCTAATTTAATCCTTATTAAATTAAAATATCAACAAATTCATATATTATCATCTTTAACAGATTAAAACAATAATATGAATGAATCTATAATGGAACCACAAAAAAAAACATCACGGCAAAAATAAAATAAAAACCGTGAGTTTAAATTTTTAATAAAACCGAAATTTTTTTTTTCAATCATCATACAATTTAATATTTATAAAAATCCCATAAAATAATTTCATTGCCCTAAGGCTCTGATACCACTTGTGGGAATATATCCGTATACATCTCTTTAATCTTACAGGATTATAATGAAATTATGATTTATATGATTAACAGGTCATAAACAAAATTGCATAATAAACAAAGGGATTAGGAATAACCTTTAGTCCTCGTAAATTTGGCCTAAGAACAGATATCAAAACAGATATCCTCCTAATCGTCTCACTCAAGATTGATCGAGAAATGCTCTTGTCTTTTACTAGAAAAATTAGAGAGAAAAGAGTCTGTCCCCTTTTTGTGTGATGTGAATTAATGATCAATCAATTAGAGAGTCAGAATGAGTAAAACTCCTACCCATATACTCACTCTCACACGGCACCAATAGGAGAAAATAAGGGATTATTTTTCTCTTATTTTGTTACCATGTTGACCGAAATTCCAGGAGTGTATTTGGACTCTTTTTCGGTTATATTAGCTTCCATTTAATATAATGTTATACATATTATATTTGTCTAATATGTTGTCATACATTAATAAGGTCCATTACAACATTTTGCAGTGGATATATTAACATAACAATTATTATGACAATCGTATAATATATACTTCAATTATAAATATCGGTATATTTATAATCCTGCTAATTAAATATAACGGTTTATGTTTAATTACGAATTAACATTTTAATTCGTTTAAGCTCACATTATATACTACAACTAAATATAACATTTTATATTTAATTACGAATTACAGTTAATTCGTCTTAGCTAACATTATTTAATCGTTATTAAATAATTATATCATCATCACATTGACTAACCTTTTAGTCAAAAAAACCGACTAACCTTTTAGTCATTTATAAGGCATCAATATGATTATTTTCTCAAATAATCACATCTCTCAATCACATCCTTTAGGTGTGACTTTTAGGGACCAGTTGATCACCGCCATCTGTATGACAATAACGTCAAACTTATCTAGCAAGCCAACCGTTATCAATAAACGTTAATCAACTGATTACAATACAAAGTATACCCTGTGAACCTATAGAGATTTATTTATGTTATTGCACTAACTGTGGAGGCCACTGGCTCCAACAGCATTCAAATACTACATGGGCCATTAAGGGTATAAAACCCGGCATGTTCGTAAGGATCTTTCCTTTTTCACGAAAGACCATTCCTAACCAATGGTTCTATTCCCTAGATCACAAGAAGATATCCACTTGGGATGACGCCGCAATCAAATTTCACAAGTAATATACGGACAATGCATGCGGAGATCCATGTTAACATATATTGTTCCATCTATCCCTAACCCTTTTTCAAAAACAGAACGCCTAGCCTGCAGCCCGGAGGAAGGTAGAATATTCATACAATAGTAAAACCTGAACCACCTGCTATCACGTATGGGCAAGTCCAGTACAATACGCTTCACGAATCCGGTTCTACCCTCTACACCTTTTATCTGTGCTATAATAATAAACTTGATAACAGGTGCATCAGAACTTTGCGGCCTAATATACTTAGCAGCGAAAAGTCATGCCACAGAAACTTACTAGGGGTATCCCAGAATCCTTCTGTAGAGTCAGCCACAATGAGCTACCAAGTGTCACATTCGACTAGGTAGATGTTCATGGTACTCAGGAGAGACACCATGATACCCTCATCATAAAATTTTCCACGTGGAACTACATCGTAATAAAAATCTGGATGAGCACATGATTTCCACGTGGAACTACATCGTAATAAAAATTTGGATAAGCACATGATACTTAGTCTACGCGGGTAAACTGAACCCAGAACGAAGATATGCTAATAGGGTCAGAGTTTACAGGTAACATTCATCAACCGTTGGTGAAATTTCTTAAAACTAACATGTATTATTTTGCTTAGTCCCATGATAAAATGTTAGGAACCAGATCGAATCTACCAAGTAGGCTGAACCCAGCCGAGAAGAAATCATAATCAAGGTGGTACACTAGAATGACTACTCTACCTGACAGAAGAGAGGAGAATTAATCTGAGAGGACATCTCTACTCAGCAGCAGTAGCACCAGCTTCACCAACTTGTCCTGCTTGTCCATTTCCTGTAGGAGCTGACCCTGGACAAGGGGGATCAATAGCATTTCCGGAGAGCCGACCTCATCAGCACTAGAGACGGTCATTTCTGGGAAGAGGGCCTCATCAGCATCCAGAGTCAGTCACTTTTGAGGAGCTGACCTCATCAGCATTCGAGAGCCAGAAATTTCTGGAAGCTGGCCTCATCAACATCCAGAACCAGGTCCCCCATCGTGCTGAAGTCTGGTAGAGTAAGATAAGCCTCGACCACCTGTCTCCTCTCTTCTTTTAGGCTCCCAGGGGAAGCAGGGGACACAAAGCCAGTAATTAAAGCTGGAAAGAAACAGGAGAAGAATAATAACAAGCTCTTACACCAACAGAAATAGGAGCCCTGACTCCAGGATACTCTTTTATACCCGATAACTCGCATCCCACACCAGGTAACATTTTGTCTATTGGCTTCTTTGGAATTGACTCATTCTCCAATGCATGAATAATCAGTCAACAACACTAGAACATCGATTAGGTTCCACCAGCATCCTTGACAAGACGCATACTTATCAGTATGGTCAAAATTGTTGAAGCCAGTATTCAATGGTCTGAATGAGTGGAGGAACACAAAAGGCATTCAATGAGTTGGAGCAATATCGTAGTATACCACCTATGCTGTCCGAACTAGAATTAGAAGAACCCTGGTACTCGTAGTTGTCGGTAACCAAGGTAGTAGCCAGTATCATGCATGTATGCGAAGAAGCTAGCACGCAGCACCCAGAATATCACGTTAGTCAGTCTCCGCATCATGTAGAGACCAGGTACACGACACATGGAAATATGTTTCTTGCAATTTTCTTCGCCTCCTCTACGCTGCGTTATTATTTTAAATTTGTTTCTTACACTTGTCTCTGCTTCCTCAAAGTTGCGTTCTTATTTTAAATTTGTTTATTGCACGTGTCTCCGCCTCCTCTAAGTTGCGTTCTTATTTTAAGTTTGTTTCTTGCATTTGTTTCTGCCTCTTACAAATTGCGCTCTTGTTTTTAATCTTATGCAAAAACTACCTACCCCCCCCCCCCCCGGAAAGCCATTATGAACAAACCATAACTATCAGGAGGGGTGGCCAAATGAACTGCACACCTAAGCATAAAGTTCTAAGCTTGAACAACCATTAATTCACAAGCCCTAGTAGACTATGAAGCTTACGTTGGTCCAGCGCTCCAGATCCAGGGTGATTAAGACACCTTAGCCCTGAAGGAAAACATGAGAGGCCAAACTTGGGTGTTGCAGATTGGTAGGACTTCTAATAGTAGGGGAGAAGACATGGTGCTCTGATCACCTGAAGGATATCGTAGGGGAAGCAGGAGCAGACCTAGTGCTCAGATCAACAGAAGGAGATCACAGGGGAAGCAGGAGCAGACTTGGTGCTCAGAAGTAAATCGCAGGGGAAGCTGGAGCAGACCTGGTGCTCAGATCACCTAAAAGATATCGCAGGGGGTGCACGAGGAGACCTGGTACTCAAATCACCAGAAAGAGATCGTATGGGAAGAGCAGAGTAGACCTGGTGCTAAGATCACCAGAAAAAGTGTGCAAGGGGTGCAGAAGAAAACCTGGTGTTCAGGTCACCAGAAAGAGATCACATGGGGAGTAGAAGCAGACCTGGTAGACAGACCACCAGAAGTATATCGCAGAGGGAGTTGATCATATAAACTATTAGCGATGAGCTTAGGACAACTGATAAGTGAATATTTGTATGATTTTAATCCCCAACTTCGCTCAGTTTTGTATATCATTTGTGCTTTGTTAAGCCATTTTATGAGCTAATATCGTCTTCTAGGCAAATTCTATGTTCTAACCTGTTTTGTAGGGAAAGTGACGTTTATACGCCCTTTTTCTATATTCCCGAGCATTTGCCTAGAACCCGACGATTTGAAGAAGCAAGCTTGACCAAGTCAAAGGCATTTCAAGAAGGTTCATTGATTCAAAAGAATGAAGAAGCAAAGACGATTTCGCAGTTGTCAGAAGATCGATCAGTTAGGCGAAGAAATCATCATTTTACATCAAACCCTATCAACAAACCCGACTCAAGAGGTGAAGGGGGATAATGAAAGTCAAGTCATAGGCAAGGGGAGATGAAACGAAAGTTAATGGACCAAGATCACTACATACCCGATCGGGTAAGTAGTGTACCCGATCGGGTATGTTTGCTGATCCGAGCTTTTGCTTCGACTTCCTCCTTTTAGTCCTATGTGATGAATGCATGACCCCTTCCCCACGAAACCTACTGCTATATAAAGAGAGCCTCAACCACACTTTTCAACACACAATTAGATACAATTCTCTACACTTCTCTACACAATTAGAAACCCTATATTAAGAGGAGAGAAACCTAGCCTCTCTTCTCTTGTCTACATCATTCTCTTCTTCCTTTTTGTCCTTAGTTTCTTAGTTTATTTCTGTCTTTTCTACATCAAATCCTTATCCTAGATCAATAAGAATTCCATCTTTTTAATCTACTTTATGTGGTTCAAGTATTGTAATTCGTGGATCAACTATTCTATGCAAGGAATTTCTATTATGGTTGTTTATATTTCATCATTGTCGTTGTTGATCGTCATCTAGGTATTCCTATTTTATCTTTTGTTTAAAGTCTTTATGTTTCTTATTTGATTGCTATTTTCTTTACATGTTATTTTAGATTCAATTTCAATATCGTTGTAATCATTTCATTTCCCTAGATCGTCAATTTAGCGCCGTTATTATCGCCAATTAAAGAGTCTTAAAATATTATCAAAACCAAATAAACATGTCTATCCTAGTTTTTATTATTAACATCATCTTAGATCTAAACATCACCATGAGTGAGTAGTCGTTTTTCTAGGGTGTAGGGTAGCCATGTAGGTTGATTAAAAGATGATAATTGGATAAAAGAAATTGTGCTTTTAAAACATTGTGTCTATGCATGTTTGGACTATAACGATAGTTAACGATTCCTGATCAAAATCATTGACTAAAATGGAATTCTTTTCCAAAGTAGAAATACGTGAATTGAATAGACAAAGCATGACATGGTAGATTAGACCTAGTAAATTGCCTAAAAGCCTTCTAGACCATCTGATCTATGATTGTAATGAACACATCATTCTTACGAACTCACAATGAATTATTTGCATGTTCTAAATCCAATTTCATCAATATGTTAATCTGCATGTGTGAACCTACTTCCCTAGATTCTTTTTATCATTGTTAATTCATCACCTAATTTATTGTTTTCGTTTTGATTTGCTTTTATTTTGTTTTCATTTATGCTTTTTATTAGTTTAAATCCCAAAACCCTGATACTCGTTAGATAAGACCTAATTGCAAGACATTTCACATTCTATAGGAAACTCCATCTCCCTGAGGATCGACCCCTACTTGATTCCCTAATTACATTAATTTGTTATTAGCCTAGTCTGGGTAATTATCTTTGAACAGGGCTTGTGGCTGGCCTGATCAACAACCAGTAAGGAAGCAGAATATGAAGCGCGCACACTTGGGTTACACCTTAATCTGAACCAGAGGGTCAGTCACCTAAGGGCACCCAGAATTAGACATGTCCCCCAGGTACCAGAACGTGGAGGCAAACGTCCTCGCTACCTTAGAGCAACATTCAAGCCATTTATTTTACCAACTATACTTATCATTTCATGTGCTACAACTAGCGGTGAACAAAAAGATGAATATTCGTATCCCTAAACATATGTGATGCCCCTCAGGTATTTGATAACTTCATAATATCGTTACATTATATATATATTGCGAATAATTACTGCCTTGAGCATAGGAGAGCTACTTCATATGCCACTTAGGAACCATAGCAGTAACACTTCTTGCAGGATCCTCGTGAGATCTCTCTGCCAACAGGAGTGGTCATTCAGGCTCCATAATCTGCGATTCTTGTCACATATCAGATCATTCCTCTTGAAGAATATACAACAGCTGATGTAGAAATCATTTTGCCTGCGTTCTAGCAGAAATCACTCTGCCTGTAGAATCAGCCTCCTTGTGTGTATATCAGGCCCTCAACCTGCAGGACAGGTTGCTTTGACCGCAGGGTAGAATGCTTTCTCCTTTAATCTATCTCCAGGAAAGAACATTCTTCCAGCAGAATTGGTTACGCAACATACAAACCAAGTTAGTGTACCTGCACATCCGGCGACTCCGCCAGCACATGACACTACTAGAAAAGTATAAGAACAACTTTCCAGGAGATCGAATGAGGAAACATGCATCATCCAGAATGATCAGGTCCCAAGGGAACCAGAACATGAAATAAAAGGAACCAATGGTACTTTGCAGCTCGCCTGCCTTACAAAAGTTTCAGCACAAGATCTAAAAGACGAACAAGAGTTCCAAGCTATTCTTCATGCCCTCCACAATAAAGTTATGAAAGTCATGCATGGGGCAAATACTACATTCATCGTGTGGCAGCAAGACCCCAGAAAGCTGTCAAATTCGCCTACAAACGAGAAGTTCCATGCCAAGTGGAGAATGTCTTTAAAAACCATACAAGGTCAGATCATACACAAACCATGGAACATTCTCCATCTGAAGACGTATCACGTTTGATCATGAAGTCTGGTCCTAGTGTACAAAGTATGTTTCAACAGTCCAAGAAAATCAACCGAAAAATGAAAAAGTCTTTAAAAAAAACTATTAGCATAGTATGCGTATAATAATTACATATTTTCAAAACTTTTTTATGCTTTTTTATATTTTAGCATGCTTTTTCTTTTTCTAAAACCTGTTACTTAAGCGTGAGTAATGTAGCCTCTTGGGTCTATGGTTACCCTGGAACCCGATGAGATGGCGCCATGTATCCTCCACTACTTTCTTGGCATTTTTGAATTTTAGGTTTATTCTTGAAAGAAAGGCTCTGAAGCATTACCCTTACTTTCTCGCTTAAGTGTGGTACAACAGGATTAATTACTCCTGAATGCGGGGTGATGAGGTACGCAACATCCAGCATGTCCAACCTAAATTCCTTACGAGGCACCCTCACTCGGCGGGCAGACACAAGTGGGAGCTAGGACATCAGCCCGAGGCTCAAAAGCTCCTCAGTTACACCCCCAATGTAGCTACTAAAACATAAGTACTTGGCCAATCAAAGCATGCATGTGCAACAGTGTTGGAAAGTGTACGGAATACCACGCCACTTGTATCCTACAACACCTCAACAGTCCTGGAACGACGCTAAAACTTACCAAAGTAAACCATCGATGTACACAGAACAGACGAACACACCTTGTGTCATGAACAAGGTTAGGTAGTCAAGCAAGGGGATGGGGTGCAAACATTTTTATTATACAACAAATGTTTAAACCCTGCCCACGGCAGGTAAAACAAAACCTTTGCAAACAAAGTTGAAACCCTGCCCCTGTGAAGGGTACAACAAAGTACCAAAATATTTTTATAGAACTGTCGCACAAAAGGCTAGGCTACCAAAATGAAAACATTGTTTATGAAACAAGCGGACAATAACAATTTGAGGGGGGAGCTAGTCTGAGGCTACCTCAACAACTCCCTTTTCTCCTAATTATCCTTCTGGCTGACTTTCTACTGCAGGTCCAAACATAGCTCCCTCCACAGCAGTCTCTTGGTGGTCTGCAGCAGGGGAAATAGCCTCATCCTCGCCAGTCTTCTGGGGAGCTCCATTAACATCTCCAGTAGAGCAATTGACCTCACAAGCGTCATGAACCAAGATGCTTAAGCCTAGTGGAGTGGGATTGTGATACACGGATTTCGCGATCCTTTCCAGGCCGTGGTTGCACGGGGAACCACGAATGGATAAACGAGGGACAAACGTGAAAACACTCATTTGTGGAGTCGCCACCAACTTTTGTGGGAAATTGGAACCGTTCAAATACTTTATGTCATGTCAAGACACAAAGTAATTACATGAACACTAAGAACTTGTTACCCTTAGCATTATATGTCTAGAATGACTCTCGTGGATGTCAATGAACACAAATGTTCATCGAGATCTAGAGTAAGGGGTGAGGGTACGTATTAGAAAATTCTTTAACCTACGTCGGAGCGAATCAGGAAGATCAGAGACAGAAACCAACCTGGAACAGGCGCAGCAGGTGGTCCGTCCTCTGGAAGAGGCGCAGCACCGTGTGCGTATGTTCTTGAGTTGGGTTCTGGTTGTGAAGCCATAATAACGATCAGTTAGTGTTTGTTTGTGTATTTATGATTTATTAATGATCTACAAGTCGAATTTAAGTGATTTAAGTAATGTTAATTACACTAATTATATCAAAGACGAATCCAAAGACTAGATATGAATATATCTAACCTCTAAAGACTCAAACTTGATCTAAATGACGACAAAACCCACTAATATTGATTATTAGGGATCTAAGTCAAGACAAACTATCTAAATATGAAATTAGATCAAAAGACGATTTATAAGAAATAAAAAACTAATAAAGGTTTTGAAAAGATTTGAGCATAAATCTGACATGAATTTTACATTAGATGAAATAAATAAAATATAATACAATAAAAAAAACGGGATTAAACACCCTCGGACTTACATGTTTGACGAAACGAGATTAACTAAGTTGCGTTTTAGCTATAGCTCGACTCAAATGTTAAGAAAGTGCCCTCGTAAGAGGAACGATTGATTAAAATTGATTATTGTTGAGTTTGTCAAATTGGTAGGTCTATGCAATAACGTGACGGGAACCCATAAGGATCTGAGCTTACGTGGTCGATTGATCAAGCACGTAGTTGTCAAAATCCTTAGAGCAAGGTCTAGAATGCAAAGAGAGAGAAAAGAAGGGGAGGAACACTCGCGTGCCTTAAAAGTGAGCACGAACCTCTCCTTTTATAGGAAGAAATCCGAAAAGTTAATAAGCCGAACACAGAAAGAAATCTAGAAAATATTCCGGAAATAGGCAAAACGAGCTAGGGAAGAGGTGCAGCAGGCACTGCGACTCTTGGAAGAGGCGCAGCACCTGTTGCGTCATTTCCCGAGCAGTTTCCTACTTTGAAAGAAAGATTTCCGCGTTTCTATTATGGAATTGCGGTAGATTCCAAATTATTTCTAAATAAAATATGAATATATTTTACCAAACAAAATAACTTTTGAGATATTAAAATATCCGGAATATTCTCGGGCGTTCCGACTCGGTTTTAGAAGACGGTTTATAGAAAATTGAGTGGTTTTTTACCCGGACTCCAAATAAACTCTAATGACTAACGAAATGACCGTATCAATGCGTAGATGACGCCCAAGGTGTAGACAGAAGTGTTTGAGCTATTACTTGTTACAGATTGTCACAAATCGTTTTGCATACCAAACATGCAGCCCAATCATCACTTGGTTTGTCGGCGGAAGGTGTAGACTCGAGGTATCTACAGAGCCCCCACCTTGACTGAGACTTGGACAAGGCAAAAGTCAAAGTATAGCCACCAGGTCAATCGGAGATTACAAACTGACGACTATGGCAACGCAAGGCGGTTCAAGGGGTCTGAACCAAGGACCTGTAGTTGGGAACATTTAAAAGTCTGTCTACTGTCAGAAGGGTCGTTTAGTGTCCGTTAGACTACGTATGAAAGCTCGCAAGCCATAAGAAGGAGTCATACCTGAGCATCTTCTTACTTGGACTTGAGGTTGCGTCATGAGGCTCACCAGCCGTCTGAAAGGCGTACGTAATGAGGCTCGTCAGCCGCTGGGGGAATGATGCGTAATGAGGCCCACCATCCGCTGGGGATAAGTTCATACGTGAGAATCGGCTTGTCCCTATCTTCAACCAAACTCTCGTTGGGGAAAAATATGTTGAAATTTGATATATGGAAGATTCTGTCAGGATTGAATCATTCCAAGAATCTGCTCGGTTATGGCGAGCAAATATCTTGATGATAAAAATTAGGCCCACGGACTGTATATCCGGAAAAACTTGTCTCTGCGGATATGATGTGACGGTTTTGAAGACGGTCGAGGCACGGGTCTTGAAAAAGAACCAAAGTATAAAAAATAGAAGTCGGAGATGAGGCGAATAAGACCTGGGCCCACAAGTAACGAACTTGTAACCAATTTTCAAATTTAGGCAAAACACTGTTGGGGAAAGGGCGGAGCAAGAGTTGCGACCTTTAGAAGAGGCGCAGCTATTGCTGCGTTCCTTCCCGAGCTTCTTCCTGTCTGAAAAAAGACGCGATCAGACGGGGCATTTCTCATTCATTCGAAATCACAAAAACACGTACAATACTCTCAAAACTCAACCAAACTTGTTGAAATCTTGATCGAATTACTCTATAAGTGTGACAACCATCGCGAATGCGGAAATAAAACATAACAAGCATGCGTAATTATAGTGGAAAATATGAAGTTTTTAAAAACATTTACATGCCGAAAATACGAAATACGAAGAATGTCAGATAAACAAAGTATAAATACTATAAGGAGACATAGTCTCTTAAAACGTAGTCATGTCTGAATAAAAGTCTAGTAAACTAGCATAGAACGTCAATGGTGAATCGTCATAGGCCAATGCCCGCTAGGTCACACAAGAACCCAAAAGCAAGTAAAGATCCAACCATGCAACATGTAAATTCATAAAATATGAACGCCACAGTCAGTGGGAAGTAACTTCGGGTTCACCCAGCCATATCACATCAAAATGCATATAGTCAAGCACATAAACAACATGTAACAACATACATACTATCATACCATATTAAGCATAACTAAGTATTCATAATAACGTCATACAAGCATGTGAAACATTCATTATATCAACGTCATGCAAGACCGACTCGAGAAAGACTCTCCTTGGCAACTATATATACGCTAAGGGATTTCATCTCACCATTAACGACATATACTTCAGAAGGTAGGGACTTAGCATACAAACCAATTCAAGGCATCCAACGGTCACCAGTAATCAATCCAATATGAGGTCGATAGTAATCAAACACACTCTCACGGTAAATGACACGCACTAGCATCTGTACTTTGCAAGTACGACCAAACACGTCCACGGGATAAACATTTCCCTGAATCGTATACGATAAACGTGTCGTATACACAAGACTCTAATCCTCTTGGTAGGACGCCACAATATGAAGGTCCTAGTCTAAACATGGCCAGACTCTCGGGACAAACCCTCCCTATTCGACATGCGATAAACCCTCGCATCCAAGACTCAATTCTCCCGGCTAAACCCGCACGGAAGCGAGTACCTCATATTCGACTAAACCTGCTCGAAAGAGGCAGAAAGAGTACCATCATCATTCTCCGGCTAAATCCGCACGAGAATGAAGTGGAAAGATATCAAGCATCATCCTCCGGCTAAACCCGCACGGAGATGAGGTCAAGAATCAACAAGCAAGTACGCTACATGAAATGACGCCACCTCGCAAGAATACAACATTTGACGGCCAGGTCGACCAACGCATCGCGTCCGCCTCCCAACAACGTCGTCATATCCACACTAAACAAATGCATAAAAGAATCACGGTTGTAACTCCATCGCTCCGACATCAAGTCTAACGAATAAAGAGGTGCAATCGCAAAATGAGAGTTCAAATCATCCAACAAACAGGACTCGATCCACTATTCAAAGCATAATCGAGTTAAAAGGGGAAACATGCGAAAACCGTCACTAAACATGTGAATAGGGCATTATATAAATGTAACTATAATAAACATGAATCAATACATGATACATAAGCATTAGACCAAGTTTAAGAAACATAATAAATAAGAAACATAGATCCCCTCTCAAAACAACATGTTTGGAAACCAACAAAACCAAGGGTCCACTTCAAACGGTCATAACTAGAGTTCAAGACATGAACATGCAGAAATTCCAAGTGGAGGAGATAGCTTATCCTCTTACGGTTCCAATAGGTCACATGCCCAAACCAAGCAAGTAAAGAAGGAGATATAATCATTTTACGAAAAGGGGTCAGTGCAGAGAGTCCCAGCCGGTCAAAGGGACTGGCGACCAGGTACCCGGCTGGGACACAGAGACTTGGCCGAAAACAAAGGGAAGGAAAGAGGGGTGACTCCCAGCCGGTGGGGGCGGCAGCCGGGTGGCCGGCTGGGGCACGCAGTCCATCAAATAATCAACCAAAATATAAAGGGGTGCCCAGCCGGTGGGGGGGACCGGCGGCCGGTGGGTCCTGCTGGGACTTACGCTACTTGCAAATTCATCAAAACTTGTCCAAAGTCAATAGAGGGGCTCCCAGCCGGTTGGGGTGACCGGCGGCCGGTGGGCCGGCTGGGACAACACACCCGAAAACAACACACAACAACAACAATTACTCCAAATTCTTTAATACTCATTTATTTCAATCATCATTTATCATCAAAAAACCACATTAA
This sequence comes from Heliosperma pusillum, assembly GCA_022085475.1. Taxonomy (NCBI): domain Eukaryota; kingdom Viridiplantae; phylum Streptophyta; class Magnoliopsida; order Caryophyllales; family Caryophyllaceae; genus Heliosperma; species Heliosperma pusillum. Next base: position 32,235 of record JAIUZE010075410.1, read on the forward strand.
ATATATTCTAATCATAACCAATCATTCCATAAGATCAATTAAGGCAAACAAAGGCACATTTATTACCCAACTCAAGTTCAACAATGATAAGTAGATATAATTAACAACATAAATGTAACTTAGCTTACGATTAGTGAAAGATAAGCATATGAGATGAATTTACACATATGAATAAACAAGTAACACATATCTATATGAAATTAAGACAAAGAATTCATCTTTCACTAATAAATACTATAATTAACACATAAAACACATAATGATATCGAGTAACCCTTCACCGTTACCTTTTTGCGTCTTCAATCTTCTTCTAAGTCTTCATCTATAAAGTAGTAGTCCTTGTCAGAGTCTTGAAGGTCTCCACCTACACAAGGACACAAAAGATGAATAAAATTCATCCTTGAGAAAGATGGGAAAATTGAAAATAAGCAAGATGGTAAATTTATTACCAAACAAGGTAGAGAAGAATAAGAGACGAAGATTAGACTAAAAATAAAGAGAATTGAGTGAGAATTGAGTTAGTTGTGGTAGTTTGAAGATTTAAAAGTTCAAGCCTCAGCAATGGTGAGAGAGAGGTTAGGGTTTTAGTTTGGTGAGGATGAAGAAGAATAGTGTGCTGAAATTTTTGAGTGGAAAATGGTTGATATTTGGGCTAAGTTGAGTGAGTGGAAACATAGAGGAGCCCAATACAAGATTGGAAGTCTCGCTTACATGAAATTCCGAGTAGAACCCAAATATGGGCTCGGATTCGATAAATTAGACACGAAGTTTACCCGACTAACTAAATTCTAAGCTAAAACCAAAATTAGACTAACTAATGATAATATAATATTATTAAATTGTAACTGTTAAAATCGCGGGTGTTACAATAAGCCATGGCAAATCGAGGTATGCGTTCCAATCTCGCTTTAATCGCTTATATTTGAATTATTTTGTATTGAAAATTAGGGTTCCCTTCCCCCAAATAGCTCGAAAATTAGGACTAGCACCTATTTTAGCTTTGTATTGTAGAAATTGACACTAGGATTGAACATTTGGCGTTGTTAGGAAGATAGGCATGTACTTGTTTTTCGTTTTTGTCGAATTTTGAACAAATGAGACGGATACTCACTAACTCGAAAACCGCTTCAAAAACCCCTTTTGGGTAGTTCATTTTGGATGAAACTTGGTGTTAAGGAACCCTTGTGTAATGGGTAACCTTGTTGTAGCATAAGATTTTCAGTTTGCGACGGTTTCTGCAGGACGCTTTTCTAGGGCATAACCGTTATTATAGCGAAATGCATTCGAATTTTCGACTCAAACCCATAATTAGGCTTTGAATTTAGACTTGCGTTGACCCCTATCCTACATGTGTAGTCGGGTTTCGAAAGAATGGTCAAAGATTACCAGAAAACTTCTTGAAAATGACTTGAAACGCTTTAAAATGTGCTTGCCCTTGTTTAAAACCGCTGAGGATTGCTTGAAAAGTGTGACACGTTTGAAATGTTGATATGTGCAGGTGACATTCCTGCTACGTTAGGGAGAGTTCAAATAGACATATACCCTGAGCCTTATTCTTCCCGTGTGGAAGAAAATATACCAGCCGAGGTGGTGCATGTAGTGTAGGCAAGGGGTCGTGTCGTGTCGGCCCGCGTCCCGGCCCTTCGTGCCAGCCCAAACATTTGGCCCGACCCAGGCACGGTCAGTCGGACCAGTGGGCCGTGTCGTGCCGGCTCGACCACACCTACACGCTGCCGCAGCCCGATCATTTGCCCGGGTAAATCGGGCTAGTGCTGAGCCTGACCCGGGCCGGCCCATGCAATTGTTTTTATGAAAATTTGATTTTTTAAATAAAAAATTAAGAATAATGAATAATAAATATTAATAATGATTTTAACATATAATTTATTAGTTACATAATTAATAATGTGCATTCAAGTATTTAACTAAATACTAATGTACTTAATTACTGAAATTTATATGAGACAATCGTTAAAATAAGTACCTCAATCTTTTATTATAAAACGATGAAACAATGATTTGTAACAACCCGAAAAGTACCCAATTTTTCTAATAAAATATCTTACGAGTACTTTTCAGCAAAACTTGAGTTTTAAAATAGAATTTATTGTTACGAGTCGTATTTTGAAATTCCGAGTTCGTATTTGGAATTTTTGAGAGATTCCATGAGAATCCCGTTTTTCAGTCAACTTTGACTTTCGTTGACTTTTTCCCCGACTCGCCTTGTAAGTTTGAAGACCGAAATTTTATTTAAAAAAAATAATTTTTAATTTATTTTTATTAAGATTTATTTGGATTTATGATAATTTAATATAATTATTTTGAATTTATTCGGAATTAAAGAATAACTTTTACGGTTTTAACCCGAACGTCATTTTAACTATTCCCGAGTCATCTTAAATCCCGAAACAAACCCGAAACCCGACTTTGGCATGAGTCACACGCCCATGTCACCTTTTTCCACTCACTTTAGATATTTTGAATTAATATGATTAAACTAATAATAATATCTAAGATATTTATTACTTTATCGATCCGTCAACGAAAATTACGCAAATCGCTTGAAAAACAGACCCGATTCATCTCAAACCACACGGCTCCTTTCTCCTCTCTTAGGCTTTGATATTTTCTTTCTTTTCATTACAATAACATAATATCTAGATATTTAGTTTAATTAACTTAATATCTAATTAATTACCGTAATATAATTATTAAACCCGAGTCAATTCCGTAACAACAATTTCAAAACCCGACTCCATATTTCTTCTATATGTACACGGCTCACACCCACCCACTTTACTCACTAACAACTTTTCATTTTACAATAAATCAAATTAAGATCTAATTAACACTTTCTTTAATCGTTCTTCATCGTTCTTCGTCGTTCTTCGTCGTTCTTGAGCAAAATCATCATAAAACCTTCATTTCTTATTCAAATCCGTCCTAACTTATATTTCTAGAATCTCCTCTTCGCTCTCCATCTTCAAGTACGGTTTAATTTCAAATTCCGACAAAATCGTTTTCAACACTTTAATTATGGAAAATCAAGTTTTAATTCTAATAATGTTTTTCTTGTCATTTCTTATAGGGGAAGATTTTGAAGACGAGTTTGGTGACTCGTATATTTTAGGAGAAGACTAGAAGACGGGTTTCTTGTTTCTTTAGTTCTTATTTTGGTGCTAATTGATTTTTGTGCTAGCTAAGGTAACGATTCCGAGTTACTCGACGAATAAATGTTACATACTTTAGTTGTTGTTTATGATTTACGGTTTTAGTTAGTAACATGATAAGTAGTTGTTATTATTATGTTTTATGAATTTATAGCATGTTTTGTGTTCTTGACATATTTGGATGATTTATTCATAATCATGATTTTTGTATGATGATGGTTTAATTGGTTGTTAAAATGGTTGGTTTGTTAATTAAAACATGTTGGAATTAATTAGGTGTTTGTTGTTGTTGGGGCCGTGAGAAATGGCTGGAAAAATCAGCCCAAACCAGCCCAAACCAGGCCGGTTCAGGCCGGTTCAGGCCGGTCCAGCCCGGTCTGGATTGGTCCGGGATTTGTCCTTTGGGTTTTTGTCGATACTTGATTGTTTTGTTGTTGTTTTGACGGGTTTTAAATATGTTAAGCATGCGGGAAATATTAAGAAACGGTTCTTAGAAATGATGAACAAAACCGGTCCAAAAATGAACCGTGGGTCCCCTTGGACTTGTGACGGTTTTAGAGTATTGTTATTTTATCGGGTTTTGTAATGTTTAGCAAGTGAGAAATTTTAATAAGTAAATTATTTAATTAAAATCTTTTCATTATATTATTATTTCTCACATGTTAGAAATTATAATACGAGATTTTAGTTTAATTTGATATCATGTAAGTCAAGCGGGTTTTCGTATGAATTAATAATTCACATGTTAGAAATTGAATGAAATAGCATGAAATGAATGTGATATTCTTATGTTCAAGCCTCAATGGCTAAGACTCTGTTTCTAGCCGGTTTGACGACCAAACGGGTTTGGTCAAACTACGATCTAGTCAGCCCCGTTTTGACTGATGACCCGTCGCGGGACTCGGGTCGGGGATTTGTCTTCAGATAAGGTTTTATTTAAGAAATGAATGAATGAGCCTTAGTATATATGAGGCGATACGATATTTGAATATGATTTATATGCAAGTAGTCACATGATAGGAAGTTTTTCCCGTGACTGTTTGATTGTATGATATGTGTCGTGTTGACTAAGTACCCATAGAGAATTATGAGTATATGGCGTCTTGACCATTCTAATTCTAAATGAGTATCTTGGACCATGACATTGATAGGCCTTACTATCTTTAACGAGTATATGTCCACTGCTTGATAGCTTTTGTGTTCCGGCTTGGTGGATCTCCAAGTCGGGGCATGGCTGCCTTATTGCTTCCACTTTGGGAATGGAGCCAGCTTTAGTACTAGCCAACCCTTTGGTGGATCTCTTTAGGGGTACTCATGTGATTGTATCATGGGTCTTGGATGCGATGGATCTTCGCATTTCTCTAGGTCTGCGCAGTCTAGGTTTAGGGTAGAGTGGTATCTTGGCCATGTTATTAGGGTAACCTCTGAGCTAAGATATGTGCTTTGGAGCTGGGCCATGTTATTAGGGTAACCGCTGAGCCTAGATGTGTGCTTTGTATTTGGGCCATGTTATTAGGGTAACCGCTGAGCCTAAATATAGTAAGTTTTCCTACCTTGTGGTATAGCCTCGAGTTACAGAAGTCGACTATTGACGGTACTAGGAACTTATGCCTGTTTGTAGACGTATTGGTCTTTCATGTTTGTATGATTCTATGACTCTTAGAAGGTGAGATGCAAGCCGGCTAAGGTTGATAGAGTTTGGATTACCGATTGTTAACTGATTCACATGATTACGTGTTGATTAGGGTTTGAGTGTATCATGGCCATGTTACAGGGTAACCTCTGAGCTATCATACCAGCTTCCCTACCTCTTGTTATATTTTATTATCGGTTTCACATGATAGCTTTCATATGATAGGTTATATGTTAGTTAATTGTTTCATAACATGAAAAGCATATTGTATATGTTAAGGTTTTGTATTTTCCATATACATCTCTTTTATGTTATTCATGTTTTATTAAACTCGACATTTCGTGGCTGGGAGAACTCGGAGTTACTCCCCACTGACTGTGGCTTCCGTGTTTATATTTAATGCGGTTGGCAGGTTTGTGATGCATACTTGGGTACATTGACGAGCTAGCGAGTGAAGTATTACCTTGGACCTATATTCGGTTCTTAGGATTGTATATTATTATACACTCTTTTATTTCCGTATTTATACGGGAAACATGTCTCCCGTTTTGGATAATTCTTATGTATAATATTATTTCCTTTTGTTATGAACCTTTTTCTTTAAGACACCTTTGTTATGACGAATATATTTAATAGTAGGTTCCGGTTTTAAAATTTACCGATTTTCACTAAAGTGAACCTATTAGAAACGTATTCTCATCTTTTATTTATTTAAATTATTTTTTTTCTTTCCGCAAATTTGAGGGTGTCACATCCCCTATATCTAAGAGTTGCATTTCTCCCCTTAGATGAGGTAGGACATCCCCTTGTCCTTCTTCATCTAAGTAGGTTAAGCACTCTCTTACCAATACCTCATCAACAATTAAGTCCCTAGGGAGTATGTGAAGCCTTTCAAGAACACGCTTCCTCATGTGAGGTATGCTAAAGTCGTTGTGTCCTTTGCATTTCATGATTTCAATCATGACAGTTTGTAGTGTAAGGAAGTTGAAGTTCAACTTCTTATCAACATGTTGTACTAAGGCATCTTGTACTGCACCCACCAATTCGTTAACCATTGTAGCTGCTACTTCATGTTGAAGTGATTGTAAAGCAGAAAAAAAAACCCAAATCATTGATATTTAAGTCGGGACTATTTGGTGGTTGAAAAACTAAGTGAATGTTGAAACTGTCTGAGTTGGCAACAACTCTAAACTCCAGATCAAGGTCTGAAATATGAGGCCTTGCATTATCTTGTTGAGTTCATATGTCTTTACTTGCATTTTCTTGCCATTTTGCCTTGATGGTTGGGATAATTTTGTTGATGAGGCAGTCCTTGATAACTTGCTTGATTTGTTATTTAAGTTGATGGTTTAGTTTCTAATGTGCATGCCTGTCTGTTTTTGCTTGTCCTTGCTGATGGTACCTCTTCAATAAAGGGGAACATTCCAAGTTTCCTATCGAATATTAGTTCTCCATTGTCCCCGTACAATGGTCTACAAACAGCGCACATAAACATAACTTTAGTTATGAATCGCTTTGACTGACAAGAACGATATGGAGGTTCTTCCTCTTCAAGAATATAGAAACTGTTAGTTGTCTTTGTTATGTAAAATCATTTTTCGTCGATGTGAATTTGTTGAGACATGTCTTTGAATTTCACCACACCCGAAGTCTCAACAAATATCGACGAAACTGCAAAGATGAGCCTTTGTAGCTTGTTGGAATCAATTAAACTTGGCTTAATTGCATTGGCATGTTTTCGTATCTTTTTTGTTTAACCCATCGATAAACTGTTCCATACCCAACTTCTAGTATTTTTGCAAGCTTCTCAATACTTGAACGATGTTTCAGAGGTAAGTTCTTCATCTTATCCTTGTCGATGTAAACTCTTCTTGCATTTGTGTTACCAATCCTATTTGATGGTAAATGTATCATTTCACCATTAAAAACTTTGAGTTTTGCTTGACTTCACCACAACCATATGGTTTTCCTGGTAACGTTCCATTTTGCAGTCGCTTCCGAAATCTTTCCTTTGAACGAGATCCCTTTTGCTGAATTAGCCAAAACAAAATGAGCAACATAGTCCTTTTCTTCATTGCTTAAATTAGTCTTCCCCATAATTATGATAAGTAGTCTGATAAACTACTTTTGTGATCAAACTTTGACAATTTCCCTTTAAATTTTGTTGTGCAGTGAATGGAGAATTGAAGGAAAAGATTATGTTTGGAAGAGAATAAGAAGATGATGATAAAGAAAGATTGCAGTGGGTGCTTTTATCAAGGGAACAACTTTAAACTTTTGTAATCACAATTTATTTGGCGCAAAAACTGAAATTTTTGGCTATAATTTCATGTGTACACAAACTTTTGGAAACATTATTTTAATAACAAGTGGGTTCCCCTTTTGGAGGGAATCATTATATTTTTATTAGCAAACTATGGGTTGTCTTAACCGAATTACCCCACTCTCAGATTTTCATTAACAAAGCAAGTGAGCCTCACATTAATGACATATTTACCCTTGCTTTTTCTACAATGTCTAAAAACAAGTGCCCCCTCCCATGTTACCTTTGGTGTGGATGGGAGGGAGTATAACATATGATACAACCATAATATACTTCTCATGCTTAAATCACATTCATTCAATTCATATGCATCTTATACATACTTCACATAACCATATGTAATTCATATAAACATGCTTGCCAATGAGAAACACATTCTTCATGCTTATAATCACATCCGTTCACACATGTCTCATTCCATACATGCTTTACATAATACCATCATATTCCATATTCATACTCCTCCACCTCCACTTCACATCATTCTCAACAAATAACATAGTAACCACATCAAGTACATATATACGTCTCGACACTTCCCGTTGTGACCGACTAAGAGCTATAGGGGCAAAATTGCGATTTCAGGACGTCTCCCAAATCTTTGCGGTAGCTCCCTATGACTCCTACCCGGGTTCATTTTATTAGACACTCCTAATTCATTGGTTTTAGGTTCCAAAATCGTTTGCTCTCATACCACTTTGTAACACCCCCAAATAACAAAGAGACTTACAAGACCACCTTAGTACTTCGGGAAGCTACCATCTCGGTTGCCCGAGGTAGTACATATCAAATCAAGCGATAAAGTACAATACTTTATTAACTTAATGGTTTAAACTCAAATACACCGTCTTAAATTAGACGGCAAACCGTCTAGACCAAATAATCCAAATAACAATGTATCCAAAAGAATATAAAATACTAATGTCTAGACTCCATTAAACATCGCGGAAGCTATGACTCGATAAGGTGATCCTCATCAATAGCCTAGAGCAGCTTATCTGGTTACATGTTGATCACCTGTTCACCATTCCACAATGTATCATAGCAGTTTTTTAAAACAATAACGCGGTCAGTAACGGAATATACCGACCAATGTACAAGACAAGCACAAGGAAAAGAGGAACCGGAGGGCCACCGCAGTGGACACCTCAGTAGACTTGGGTTACCATCCCTACTCTACGAAAATCACCAATTGACCCTGGACCGCAGCCACGGGCGTCAAACTTCTATTTCACCGTAGTGAGACAAACCCGGAACATTAATGTGAACATCCCCCTCGTAGCGAGAGAACTACGAGAGGTGAACTCGGAGTGTGAAACCGTCTCCTGACGGAGTCACCAACATAGTAACCATAGTAACAACCCAAACTCCTATCTCGAACTCCATCATCATCATCAATCTATCAATAATCATAATCAACACATCTTATCACATCAATTACCATAAACATTATTGAGTAGGGAAACTCTACCTTTATTGGAAAATTCCGCACAAAGACAAGCAAGGATGAGAATTATTCTTCTCCAAAGCCCCCTCCTAATCATACAGTAATCATACAATCAATACTAATCATATTCTCCTTTTCCCCCAATCAATTAGGGTTAAAATTATCCAAATGAAATCATATAATAAGAATACTTACCGACGCAATCAACAAAGCACTGAGGATTAATCCGGCACGAAATGATTAAGGTTGCTCTTGAAAGGATTGAGAGAGTTTTGAGAGAATAGGGTTTTGGATTATGAAACGTAAACCTGTAAATCATGTTTATAATCTCTTATTAAAACCCTTAATCAAACCCTCCGCGAATTATCCTCAACCGGTGTACTCGATTGAGTACCAAATGTACTTGGTCGAGTACGACTTACTCGGTCGAGTGCTTGCCGCACTCGGCCGAGTACACTAAGAATAGAATACCGCTTAAACGACAGACCAACTTATTCGGTCGAGTAGGCTCGACTCAGCCGAGTACACTATCCACTCGGCCGAGTAAGCTTTACTCGGTCGTTACTCGGCCGAGTACCAAGTACTCAGAAATATGGAGTATTACAGTAATAAGCAGAGCATTAACCACAGAGAACATCCGAAGAAACTAAAGTTGAATAAAAAAACCTAGAATTTTCACTTAACAAACTTAAAACCAATAATAAAATTTAATAAGACAATCTGAATTACCTGAAAATAGGTGAGTGAAATGAGGCTTTAAAGGCGGTGCCCAATGGACCACAATCAAACCCCTAAAAAACGCTTCAATCATCATCACCATTAGAGGTAGTCAATTAAGGGTACTAATTTATAGGAGGAAAAAGTAGAACACCTATACTTGATATGAGTTAAATCAACGGTGCAAATTTAAAGGAGACAGTAAAAGACATAGACCTGATATGTGGCGATGGTTTTGAGTCCAGCCAAGCCAAAACAGTACTCTATATCACCTAGTGATCCTTGTTTCAGGTGATGGAGGGAGGGAGGGAGGGAGGAGTAGATTGAAGAGTTGAGAGCCAAGGAACGGATTAGAAGGGGAGAAGAATGAAATGAAGGTTGAGGATAAATCAAGGGCAAGGAGAGGATTGAAGGTTACTATTCTTAAGGAATAGTTGAAAGGGCTTGTAAACTTTTTAAAGGGAATAGATACATAGATAGATTTATATATTCCTTTATGTATGCTCGTGCAACTTTGCACGTGTTCTAAGCTAGTGAATTATATGATGAATACAAATTTTTATATGTATATATACTTATAAGGTATATTCAACATATTTTACGTAGAACGATTTTTTAAAGTAGTGCTGAAAAATAAAATATTTATTGTTTTTGGTTGGTTTTGAAACTATTTTTCAAAATAGTGTTCACGTAGGCCCGAGCTTTTAAAACCTGAAACACCGACTAAACATGTCCTTGCCAATGACTTGTTTATAGTGTCTAAGAAGGCAATAACCAAAGCAAATAGGAGGCAAAAGCATGTCACTGCCAATGGCGGGTCTTATTCACGAAAAACGACATTACCATTGGCGTGTTTAAGGTCACTAGAAATCAATTTATCTTGGTTGATTAGAAACGCCATTGGCCATGGCGTTTTATAGCTTAAGAACCGTGAATCCCAATAGTGTGCAAGTCTGCTTTTCTTGGTCACTATGAACAGGTCACTCTTAATGGCGTGTTTGTTCTGTGTTTTGGCAGTTAAACAACCCGAGCCTACATAAACACCATTTTAACAAATACTTTCAAAACCAACCCAAAACGATAAATACATTATTTGTAAGCACTACTTTAAAAAAAATTCCAATTTTACTTAGCATTTATCATAATTTCTATGCATCCCGATAACCCAAATTTATTAGTCCAACGACCCTCTCTATCATTAATTGGGCCACTAATAAACCTAGCACGTAGAGACGTAATTATTGAATCGTCAATTCGGGTTGATTTTCGCAGTTTGCCATTTTTTTCCATTGCAGACCGCATTTTGTCATTTTTCTACCTCTCTCAAAATCACTCTCTACTCATTCCCCTTTGCAATGGACGGAGTACTCATCATAGAGCTGAGCCCTTATCAAATGCAGCCCCTGTGTGTGTAGTATCACTGGAATAATAAACCTGTACGCGAGCTCTAGACCTGGCAGCTAACACTCGGTTCTCAATCATCCTTCTACGCCTTCTCTCAATACTTTCCTCGTCTTCCTTCTATGTAGGGACCCCATGTTAAGGGAACGGATGATTTGTCAGCCTGAACCACCCCACACATCCCATATGGGGACGCTGGCTTGACTGAGCACAACCCGAAACCTAAACCTGCAGCTGCTGCAATTCCTATCATGGGGCGGTGAACCCATAATTCCTGGACATTGAGCAAAATCGGAAGATCTTGCGTAGATGTCAAGTTAACTCATGAAAAGACAACTTGGTATCATTACCTCAAAGCAGAAATAAATAAATAAAACTCATTGTAGATGAAGAACATGCCGTTTTTGTATTGAAAATAATACAAGTGAAACTGATAATAAGATTATAAATGATAAACTTATGCACGGTAAAAAGTATTGCGCTAAGATTCAACAGATAGCTGGGCTTTAATTATAGCCTCGCTCAGTCCCTTGGCATAAGGAAATAAATGGCCAGCACCGGGGAGCTCATGGTACTGAACCCATGGCAGCCTTTGTGCTATGTAGCGGTTAAGTATCGCTGGGACAATCATATCTTCGTCTCCTTGCCAGAGGTGAACACTGCCTTGTCTGTTTTCAAATGGATTTTTCAGCTCTGTGGGACAGAAACTCCATTTCCCGAATCCAACAATCATGTCCCGATGTAAGGATTCATGTTCCCCTTGCTGTCTCACTGGAACCTGATATCACAAGGGAGCACAGAGCGTTAATGAAGCCATCGTGTTAGTCCAACAGAAATGGTTCTAAAGCACATGAACTTTTAATCATCGGATTGGTCAACTGAATCAGTGTTTTATACCTCATATGACCATGTATCTCACAAGCATATAGGTTATATAACGCATAAAATCAACAATCTTTATAGGAGTAATGTCATTGCCAAAACCTTAGAAGACATAGGTAAATACCGCAATTTTAGGTTTCTCAAATAACGCCATCAGTTGTGCGTCCTGAGGAGACAGGATGTCACGACTGTGAGCGATAACGCTTGAAGGTGGAAATAGCTTCTGAGTCTGCCACCAGTAAGTGAGCCAGGGTGCATAGTGCGCTACTCGCACTGACCACAGATCACGCGGATGCTGCAAGTAGTATGCTTGTGTAGATAAGTTGGCAGGTAAGCCAGACCACCAATAGTTGGCAACAGGCGTAACCAGCGATGCTCCTGCTAGCCTATGATCATATTGAGACCAAAAAAATGAACAGACGTGTGTTTTGAGGCAAAAACAAAATTGAAGAGAAGAGTTACAAATATACCTGTGTGGAATATACTTGAGGCAGCCCCATAGCATTTCTCCTCCCATGGAGTAACCAACCAAATAAAATTTAGGACCGAAAGCAAGTTGATCAGCGAGCTCTTGTATATCTAATGCCATGCTTTCCGGAGTTCGATTAGGGTCTGGATCACTTTCTCCATAGCCGGGTCTATCAAATCCCACAATGTGTAACCCCAAGCTTTGGATGGTATCCTAAAGAAAATTAGACGCAAGTTAGAAACTTACATAAACGAAGAAAAAATGGATGAGAGAAATGTATGATGAAAGTAAAGTACAGGTGAAACTTCAGTGGCAATGAAGGCATGATGCCTGCAGGAGTCGAAGCCATGGATGAAGATGAAGCAGTGCTTCGCTTCATCTTTGGAAACTCCATATTGTTGATAGGCCAAATGTCTTCCGTCCCTTAGCTTAATTCTGGGAGCTGTAACGGGAGGACCAGACGGGGTACCGCAGAGTTTGGGTGGAGGAGGGCGTATAGCCTTATAACCCCAGGCCAAGCAGCCCACTAACACCACTAGAATAATTTTCTGGTATACTCCTGAAAATTAGCAACTGCAACAATAAGACTATGTTTATTTCCACACTCAACTTTAGTTTATAAAATATTGTCTCTCATATTTCCTCGATTTATCTCTCGTAATCATCAAAACACTTTGCAACATGCGGTCTTCGCTTAAATCATTCACCCAACACCAGTCAACTGTGATCGGTCTCAAATCCATGACCCAACTTTCGTATGCTACAAAAAATGTCCCACACTCCCACTCGAATACGCGGTCTCAACTTAAGACCCGTGCTAATCGAGGGTCTCCATCCGACCTAGAAATTATAAAAAACACAAATTCTTATTTAAGAGGGGTCAAATATAATGGGTAGGACGAAAGCAAGGGGGGAGGGACTAGTGAAATAATTGTCTATCTAATCAAGTTGGTTGTTATTTGACCCGTTTTATTCTTAAGACGGATATAACAAAAGACTCCTTTTAAGTCGATCACGATTCAAACAAATCTGTTTGACGGACATCTCCGTTTTAAGTTTAAAACATGTTAAATAACATCTAACTTAGATAACACAAATTCTCATTTAAGACTGACACTATCCGTCATAAGATGAAGACGGATAATGGCTCTCTCACAATATGCAAATAGAAAGGACAAATGGAGCCCCACTTGCTGCTTGGATAAAGGGGCAAGCTTTTTGTCAATCCCTACACAATCTTTTTGGTCTCATAAATCCTATTTGACCCGTAGAAAAATGGTCCTCTAATCAGTAAGTCTTTCAAATGACTTGTCTTTTTCTACTAAGTCGGTAATATTTAGCTTGTCACAAGCTTAGGGCCGATATGTCCGGCACAAATGAGAATTTGTGTCCGAGGATATATATGGAACTGCTCCACTAAGAATTAACATAAGGCAGAATTGGACAAACATAAACCAACAAATGAGGGGTAAAATGGGGATGTTTTAAAAAGTCAACATGTTTAACATCAACAAATCTATCTAGATTCATGAGTTTAATGACTAGAACCCAGAAGAGTGTTTAATAAAAAAAGGGTAAAATAGTAATAAAAACCTGAAAAGGAAGAGGAAGAGGGATTAGATTTGCGAGTGTGGGATCTGGCTGATGATGCTGATATCTTCCTCTTGTTACTTGTATTACTACCATCACCCATTTTCTTACTCACTAAAATAATAAGTAATTAGAGTAGTCTTGTTGTACTCTTGTCTTTATTTTAAAGCTTAATAACACAAGTTTATTAAACTCCTAGATTTAAAATATAGCTATAATTGTATAAAGTTGGAATGGAAGACGATTTCCAAAAATGTTAACATGGAGTAATTTGTCGTAAAATTGATTTCCACGTCAAAGTAATGAGGTTCAATATTTTATGCGTTACGCCCATGCTCAGCATGTCGTATTTCATTTTGGATCTCAACCATATTTTATTCATTTATTTCATGGTGTACATTTAGTGGTGATCTATAGTCAGATGGTCGTATTTAATGCTGAATTGGTGGTAGTATTTGATGGAAAATACAAAGATTATGAATGAATGTTTTTCATTTATTAAATCTCATATAAAGGGTCAGAAGCCAGTGCAAGCACATTTTTCTGATCCATGGGAATGCTTGCGGGTTTGCATCCAAGTATGCCCGTCTCGGACAAAATATTGAGAGTGTATTTTCGTTGACAAAGAATCAGACCGGATGAGATATGAGCAACCTCAATACCAAGGAAATATTTCAACTTCCCGAGATCCTTCATTTTGAAACATTCACATAAATAGGCTTTGAAAGCCGAAATGGTGTGAGACTGATTTCCAGTGATAACTAAGTCGTCGACGTAAACAAGGATGTGTAACTCAATATAATTTTTCCGATAGGTAAAAAGGGAATTATCGGAAACACACATAGAGAAACCATAAGTGAGTAAGGCTTGAGTAAGTTTGGCGTACATATATCGTGGAGCTTGACGAAGTCCATAGAGGGACTTACGAAGCCGACAAACTTTTCCGTGCATACCATGACCGAACCCCGGCGGCATCCGCATATATACCTCTTCGGACAAACACTACAAGAATACGCGTGAATAGCGTCTGAAATAAACGGTCGGTAATGGAAAATTTACCGACCGTTTTTTCACAAATAGCGACCAAATATTGCGGTCGGTAATAAGGGTCGGTAAATATAATTTACCGACTGATTTTGTAGGTCGGTAAAATTAGCGACCGTTCTTGTGGTCGGTAAAAAGAATTTTGGTCGGTAATTACCTACCGAAAATCGGTCGATAAAGTGTTATAATCGGTCGGTATTTTATTTTTTTTGGTCGGTAATTTTTTGTGTTCGGTCGGTAAGTTTGGCGCTACTATGTGATAATTTTTTTTATTTTCTCTCCCATGTGCTTATTATCTTACCTTTAATTTTTTTTTTTGTACTATACATAATGATATTTTCAATACTTGACACACCAAGAGATCCAATCATGAATTGTATAAACAAAATGTTATTCAAATACAATACAATATATCCAAACAAAGGTTTCTCAAACTACAAAGTCATATTCTACCAATAAATGTAAACTAACATCAAGCTACAATAATTTCTACTTGAATAGTAAGTCTCCTATGCGACGGGCTCATTCCCCACTTTTTTGCAAAATGTGACCACTTTTTGTTAAATAGTGACCACCTTGATAATAAATGTCATTTTCAAGTCATAAAAGATGGTTACTGTTTACTAATAAATGGTCACTATTTATCAAAAAGTGGTTACAGTTATCTCGTCGCATATACGACGGATGTAAACAAGAATTTGTGCTACTTGAAACTCTACTCCGACTCTAACAAGACCACCACCGCCGCGTACACGAGTTATCCTAGTAGTATGTCTTTTTCTTGTTTTCTGAACTCAAGCTGCGCATTTCTTCTTAATTTACCTGAAATAGGCATATCAAGGTATCATCACATTTGAGCGTGACTCGTTATACAACAGTCAGTGGAAGGTAAAAGTATGTCCAGATAATACCTATAAAGTGTTAGAGCAAGAGGAAATTGAGCATACGCTTGTGTTATCTCGTACTACAATCATCAAAGTAAGTAGTAGAGAGGAAGCCCCGGCTTTTACGTGTTTATGAGCACTATATCAGAAACAGTGACAGCAAAGAGGGCACTTTGTTTTTCAAAAGCAGTATCCTGTTACGTAAGACAACCACGGTATAAGAGATTTGGCCTTCAGTTATTACAGTTAAATATTAAGCAACTCACACAATCAAGAATTAAGCGACTCATACAATTAAGTCTTCATTACAATTATATTTAAGGGTTCCAACAATTCCAATAGTTTAAACACCAGACTGAATTTGGGTATGTTAAGATGGCTCCCTGAGTAAGGGCCAAGGGAAGGTAACTCCCCCTCGTCACTATTTTTTGGTTGGGTGTCTCATAAATCTTGGTTAAACATGCTAAAATCAAAACTGACCCCTGGATTCTTTGTAACACCATTTTCATTAACACCATGAACTTGAACTGTCACTTAAACTCCAAGTATCTATTTTAATTGGGAAAAATCACAAAAATTCAAATTCTGCCAATGCCTAACCATTAATACGCATTACCCATTTTTCACTTGTCCTTAGGAAAATTATTAGAATGCGTGATCTCATGCTAATAATTGAAGATGCTTAGATAGCCAGCTTACTATAACCTGTGTTGAAAGCAATAACAAATTTAAATGTACAACCAAGGTAGCTCAACTACGCAAATTAAACGTATAAACAAGACAATAAATGACGGAGAGCAAACGTACACTAAAAAAACAAAAAAAAACGAATTTGCATCAACCTAGGCAATGTATATATGCTCAAGTAGAGATTCATTAGAAGTGAAAGTTAGAAGCAGACACTTAATATTAGAGATTAGACATTTACAGCACCCTTCGGCTAATCAACTACTTCAAATCAACTACAAACATAAATCAATTCGTTGAACACTTACTCAATTTGTTACAAGCCAAACTATCTGAGTAGTTTAGGGAAAGAACCAAGTTAACACAGGGAGCATATGTACTGAAGTTTGAAGTATAACAAAAACTTAGCTACCAAACTAAAGTTTAGTACTCTATTTGTTCCAATCACTTGTTTGCCATTTTTTTATTCTTTGTAAAGGGTATTTTAATCAAAGGCAAAGAAATAATTAAGACGGAGGGAGTACTATACACGGAGATAGATTAGCTTCCTAAATACCTTACTTTACACAATATCATGATACCTCAACAAGTTGAAATACTCCTATAAGAAAGTGATAATTTCTAAGCATAAAGATGCTTCTAAAACAGACGATAACTATTATTTAACATACAAGTTAAGCAAAAAACATGAAGTTGTTAACACTAACCCAAAACAAATTAGAGAATCCCCCTTACCTGAATGTCTAGCTAGCAACATGAATGTCTAGCTAGCAATAACAATAGTCGTCCTTACCTGAAAAGAAGAAAGAAAAATCCAACATAAACCACAACACTTAAACATCAAGTGAATAAAATTCTAGAAGAAGAAGAAGAAGAATATAGGCAATCTACATATTTGAAGAAGAAGAAGAACAGCTCCTCAGTTCGGATAGAGCTACTTCGTCAAGTAAATCGTATGATTAATGCTAGATACTCCCAATATATACTACTAGAAAACAACAATAGACAACACTTCACCATTAAAAAGAACACTAGAAAACAACACTAATTAATTGCTACTTAATGTGTAGGTAAATAACAATAATTAACTCAATTAAATTAACTTAAAACAAACAAACCCCAAATTCCCTAATTTCATCAAACCCTAATTTAACTAAGTCTAAATCTACCTTTAATTGATAACAAATAATCAAATGTTACTCAATATTATAGCTAAATAACAATAATAAACACAATTTGATCAACTAAGCAAAGAAAATTAAAGAAAAAATCTATACCTAGAATGGCTAGAACAAATAAGAAATCAGAAGAGTAGAAGAGAAATATAAGAGCTCACTGTTCGTGTAGGCTGGTGGTGGTCGGCGGTGGCGTCGGCGGGGCGGCGGAAGCACAATGGTGGAGCGGCGGTCATGATGTGAGGTGGTGATGTGCGGTGGTAGTGTGCTGAAGTTGGGTTTCTTTGCCTCTTGTGATTTTCTTTCTCTAATTTGTAATAATGGAGGTGGAACAAAGGCTGAGTCTATTTCATTAAATATGGTTACCGACCGAGTAGAAAAACGGTCGATAAAACTATCATAAAACGGTCGGTAATTTGTAGAATACCGACTGACTATACCAATTTGCCGACCAGTAAGGTTGCGGTCAGTAAATTACCGACTACATATATTTTACCGACCGAACTCGGTCGGTGATACTGATTACCGACGGATTTATATGTCGGTCGCTATTTTTCCGTCGGTAATGACCCCGTTTCTTGTAGTGAAATCGCCATGAAGAAAGGCGTTGTGAACATCCATTTGATGCAATTCCCAACGACAAATAGTGGCAACGGCGAGAAATGTGCGGATTGTGACCATTTTGACGGTTGGAGCGAAAGTTTCAGTGAAATCGATCCCCTATGTTTGGTGATTATAAAGAACAGCCAAGCGAGCTTTAAAGCGATCGATAGACCCATCCGACTTATGTTTGATTTTGAAGGCCAACATACAACCAATTGCAGTTTTATCGGGAAGCAACTGTTTGACGGTCCAAGTGGCATTAGCTTCAAAGGCAGAAATTTCATCCGCCATGGCTTGTTGCCAACGCGGATCAACCATTGCTTCTTTGAAAAACTTAGGCTCGATTACCCGTGTAATAGCTGCAAGAAAGACATGTTGCGGAGGACAAAAAGCATTGTAATTCACAAAGTGTGTAAGAGAAAAGGGACTACCTGAGACGGGATTGGAAATGGGCGATGAAGACGGATGAATGACAGTGTTAATGTGATTATAACGGACATAACCCGAGTTGTAAACATTGGGAATTTTGATGCGGTGGCCGCGACCCAAAGCAACAGAGGAGTCGGGTTCTTCATCGGAGGCCTAGACACCGGCCAGCTCAAGAGTAGTATCGGCAGCCGGGAGTGACCCCCCCCCCCCCCCCCCCCCGAGAAGCAGACCCGGTGACAGGAGTATCAATGGGTGGTGATCGAGCCGCTGAAGAAGGAGGAGAATCATCGAAGTCGGGTGGAATATATGAGTCATCAGCACCACCCGTATCATCATGAGATTGTGCAGTAGGCGGATCTTGAAATGGGAAAATTGTCTCATGAAATTGAACGTCACGAGACTGAAAGATGGTGCCGGTCTCAATATCTTATAAATTCCACCCTTTCTTCCTGAAAGGATAACCAATAAAAACACACCGCTTGCTACAACTTTCAAACTTGTCGGAAGGATTCGGATTTTTTGCATAAGCGAGACACCCAAAAGTACAAATGTAAGAGTAATCTAGGAGCGGCCATAAAGTACTTCAAACGGTTCTTGACCACCGAGAATACGAGTGGGAGTACGATTTAAGAGGTGAGCGGCGGTTAGAACGCACTCACCCCAAAAATCAATTGGTAACCCACTTCGAAAACGGATAGCACAAGCAACATTAAGGATGTGACGGTGTTTTCTTTCAACTCGAGCATTTTGTTGAGGAGTTCGAACCATAGAGGACTCGTGAATGATGCCATTGGACCGAAATTAAAGAGACAAAGGTTTGAATTCGGTCCCGTTGTCACTGTGGAATAGTTTTATATCCCGCTCATATTGGCGTTTGACAAGTGCAAAAAATTCCCGTAACAATCCCGCACTTTCGTCCGTAGTCTTCATTAAGAAGACCCAAACACAACGGGAATGATCATCAACAATGGATAAAAAATATCGGGAAGCACATGCCCGGTTGGACGTATACGGACCCCACACATCAACATGAATTAAATCAAATAACATTCCGGATTTATTAGTTCTTAATTGAAAAGAAGATCGAGTTTTTTTGGCTCGATAACAAACGTCACAAGGCGTAGTTGATAAACTATGATGAAAATTAGGAAAAAAAACTACATAACTTGCAATGACGGATTCCGCAAACGTTTGTGCCAAAGATCGTAACCACCCCCTTCAATCACATTAACACGGCGAGAGACATCTATCTTCATTTGATAAAGGCCATTGATTAAATTACCCATTCCAATCATCGTCTTCAAGGTAGGATCCTGAATTACAAAATGAGAATTAGTGAACTGAATGCTTAAATTTTGAGAAGATAAGAGTTGGGATACCGACAATAAATTACATGTAAAGTTGGGAACCTATAACACGTTTTCTAAACATAAATAAATTTTATAATAATCCATCCCAAGTGAGAAGCTTTTAATTGAGAACCGTTGGGTAAACCAACGGTAAGAGGAGATATGATTTGATATTCGTCGAATAAATTTAAATCCTTACACACATGAGTCTGATACACACCATATTCTCATGTAGAAGTAGCTAATTACAAGACGGAATAAATAAATTGTATGATTACAATGAGTCTGATACAAAGTATTGTCCTATATGGTGATTCATAAAAATGAGGTGAAGCCGTCAGAAGTGAATGTGTTCAATCTCTTGCCAAGGGAGATAGCTTTCCAATTAATATATATATAGAGAGTAAATACAAGGTACTTGCCTAGGTACAATTTACTAAGCTACATTATTTACTACTCCCTAAGATACAATTAACTAAGCTTACCCAACTTACTAAGTCATACTTGATAAGACTACACAAAGAACTATGATACATTGATGTACATTCAAACAATATGGACTTAATATACCCCCGCAGTTGCTTGGGAAGGCCTTTAGTAAAGATATCGGCATATTGATATTCGGCAGGAATGTGAAGGACTTTGACCGTTCTGAAGCGGACTTTTTCGCAAACAAAGTGGATGTCAATCTCGATGTGTTTAGTCCACTGATGTTGAACAGGATTGCCGGAAAGATAAACTGCGCACGTGAAATGGGAACATGAAGTTCGAAGAGTAAATTGCGTAGCCAACTTGTCTCGGCAACGACATTAGCAACGCCCCGATATTCGGCTTCCGCACTAGACTTAGATATTGTGGGTTGGCGCTTAGAGGACCAAGACACTAAAGCATAACCAAGTAAAACACAATAGCCGGAAGTCGATCGTCGGGAGTCAGGACAACCCGCCCAGTCAGTATCAGAATAGGCCGTAATATTATGAGAGGCGGATTTGGAGATGGAGAGCCCCTGATCAAAAGTTCCTTTTATATATCGTAAAATACGCTTAAGGAACTGAAAATGCGGCTCATGAGGGGCGTGCATAAACAAACATACCTATTGAACAACATAAGTAATATCGGGTCTAGTAATTGTAAGATATTGAAGACCACTCACAAGATTACGATAAAGAGACGGGTCCGCAATTAGAGGACCAGCCGTGGAGGATAATTTGGCATCGGGTTCAACAAGGATACAGACGAGATTACATGAACCCATAGAAGCACGGTTGAGTATGTCACGGGCATACTGAGTTGCGAAAGAGAGAGGCATGTGGCATTGCGATGTACCTATATCTTAAGAAAATGATGGAGCTTTCCAAGATCCAACATGGCAAAAATTCGGTGGAAAGGGCACGAATAATCTGTTGAAGAAGATAGGCACTTGAGGCGGTTAAAATTATATCATCGACATAAAGGAGCAAGTAAGTCATGTTAGCACCAACAACGATTGATCACAAATGCTACTTCGGAAACCCCGAGAACGAATAAAGGTCGCAAATCGTTGATACCAAGCCCGGGGAGCTTGCTTTAGACCATACAAAGACTTACGAAGGAGACACACATGTTGAGGAGCAGAGGGGTTAACAAAATCAGGCGGTTGATGCATATAAACCGTTTCAAGAAATTCGCCATGAAGGAAGGCATTCTTAACATCCAGTTGATGAATTGGCCAAGACCGGGAAGTGGCGAGACTGAGCACAGTACGAATCGTGGAGGGCTTGACCACTGGACTGAAAGTTTCATTGCGGTCAATTCCGACTTGTTGACATTTTCCATTGACTTTAAGGCGAGCCTTGTAGCGCTACAATGAACCGTTACAACGATATTTGTGACGAAATCACCAAATGCATCGTATTACAGGAGCATTGTGGGGATGCGGTACCAACTTCTATGTTTTATTATCAATTAAAGCACGAAACTCGTCTGTCATGGCGGCACGCTAGTTAGGGTTCTGGAGGGCTAGTTTAGGCAATTTGGGAAGTGGGGAGATGGATGGTTTGGTCGTGGCAGTTAGGGAAGTGGGAACATGGGGTTTGAATATTTCGTGCATTGCACTGGTATGCATGGTGTGTTCGCGGGTCTGTGGGGGTGGTGGGATAGGGGAAGTGAGGGTTGTATCTAGTGGTGAGGGCTGGGTAACAGTTGGGAAGGGGCTCAGGGGGGAAAGCGTGAAAGGGGAGGTTGGCGGAGAGTGCGGAGGAGGGGTGCGTGGGGAGGTGGTTTGTGGTGTATCAGTGGTAGGAGTAGGCTAGGCGAGGGCATCAATTAGGGCAGGGGATAGGGTATTGGTGGATGGGTCAAGGAAGGTGTAAAGGTCGGGGTATGACAAAGACTCGGCAAATGGGAAGACTGATTTATCGCAAATAACATGACGAGAGATGATAAGCTTACCACTAGCGAGGTTAAAACATTTGTAACCACAAAACTCGGGAGGGTAGCCTATAAAGACACATTTGGTGGAGCGAGGGGTGAGTTTGTGAGGACGTTTGGAGGATAGTTTAGGGTAACATACACACCTAAAGACACGGAGGTGGGAGTAAGATGGATTTTTATGAAAGAGAGCAAAAGTAGGTGAGCGAAGATGAAGGAGTTTAGTGAGTAAGATGTTATGTAAATGGACAGTCGTGTGCAGGGCATCGACCCAGAACGCAAGACGTGTGGACGAGTGATGGAGAAAGGCAAGAACTATTTCATTTATACGACGAATCATTCATTCCGCCTTTCCATTTTGTGAAGATGTTTGAGGACACGAAAATCTAAAGACAAGGCCATTTTTATTAGCAACATTACGGAAATCATTGTTATCAAATTCTAGGCCTAAGTCACATTGAAATGCCTTAATAGATCGTTGAAATTGCATTGTGACATAATGTAGATACCTCAAATCTACACCTTCCGCCAACCACCCAGTGATGATTGGGCCGCATGTTTGGTACGCGAAACGATTTATAACAGTTCATAAGTTTATTGTCAATTGATAGCTCAAATACTTGTGTCTACCCCTTGCTCGTCATCTACATGCCGATACGTTCGTTTTGACAGTTATTAAAGTTCATTTGGAGTCCGGGTCAAAAATCGCTTCATTTTCTATAAACCGTCTTAAAACTCTGAGTCGGAACACGCGGAAATATTCTGAATATTTTATTAATATTTCAAATTCTATCCTTTTATTTATGAAATATATCTCATATCTTTTAAAAGGGAAGTATATATTTACCTCAATTCTTCTTCCGCGGTAGAAAACCTCTAGGAAGAGGAGCATCATCTGCTGCGCCTCTTCCCCAGCTGTTTTATCTGTCTTCAAAATATTTTCTAGATTTATTTCCGTGTTCGAGTCATTCCAAAACTTTTCGGATTTCTCCGTATAAAAGAATAGGACTGTTCTCATTTTCAAGGCACGCGAGTGTTCCGCCCCTTCTCTTCTCTCTTTGCATTCTAGACCTTGCTCTAAGCATTTTGACATCTACGTGCTTGATCAATCGACCACGTAAGCTCAAATCCTTCTGAGGACCCGTCACGTTTTGCATTGACCTACAAATTTGACCACTACACTTAATCAATCATTTAATCGATTATCGATCCTCTTACGAGGGCACTTTCTGCATACATTCGAGTCGAGCTATCGCTAAAACGCAACTTAGTTAATCTCGTTTCGTCAACATGTAAGTCTGAGGGTGTATAATCCCGTCTTTTGTATTTTTATTAGTATTTTATTCTTATAATGTAAGAGTCATGTCGGAAGTATGTGAAACATTTTCAAAACTTCTTTTAAGTAATCTTTTTAACTTCTTTTAGTAATCTTTCATATTTAGATATTTTGTTTTTTTGCTTTGATCCCTAATAATCCAATATTAATGGGTCTTTGTCATCTTTTAGATCAAGTTTGAGTCTTTAGAGGTTAGATCCGTCCATATCAAATCTCTAGGATTCATCTTTGATATAATTAGTGTAATTTAATTAATGAAATCACTTCAATTCGACTTATAGATCAATAATAAACCTTAAACAAACAAACGAATACTAACCGATTGCGATTCTGGCTTCACAGCCAGAACCAAACTCAAGAACAGACGCACAGAGTGTTGCGCCTCTTCTAGAGGAAGCATCACACGCTGCGCCTGTTCTTGGTTGGATTTTGTCTCTGAACTTCCTGTATCGCTCCGACGTAGCCTTAATTGCTCAATTAATCGACTATTAATTCTAGTATCGCTGCTAATCTGTTTGTTTAGTTTCTTTTCTTTTTCCTTTTCTTTAAATCTTTCTTTTCACATATTTCCGACATAGATCCCTAGATCTGTTGTAATCTTTGTAATTCTTTTTGTAATTTTATCTAATCATTAATTATTGCAATTATTGTATGATTTGTTTGTCTTTTCACATTCCATCTATCTTAAATCAAATCTTGACATAATTGATTGTTAAACTACATGTTCACCAACATAGTCTAAGCTCACATGCTAGGGTTAAAACGTGGATGTTGCATTGCATGCATATAACCGACTACATATCGAATACAGAAGAGATTACCTAATCATTAGTAGAGGCCGCTATCGAGGCGGGCGGGATTGGGTGTTCGATTAGAGAACTTCCTAATACGTACCCTCACCCCTTACTCCATATCTCTGTGAACATCCGTGTTCATTGGTATCTGCGAGAGTCATTCTAGACATAGAATGCTAAGGGTAACGAGTTCTTGGTGTTCATGTCATTACTTTGTGTCTTGACATGGCATGAAGTATTCGAACGGTTCTAACTTCCCACAAAAGTTGGTGGCGACTCCACAAATGCGTATCGCTATGCTTGTCCCTCGTTTCTCCATCTGTGGTTTCCCGTGCACTATGGTTTGGAAAGGATCGCGAATTCATGTATCACAGTTTTGAGACTCCGCTGGGGATTATACACTTACGTGTTACCCAGGGTGAAACTTGAACAAGGTTAGGGAATAGTATGTAGGACACAGTTGTCGGCTTTCATTACTCGACCTTCCTAGGTTGTTTTATTCAGCCTTCCTAGGACTAACCCAACCCTTTCAACCAATCTTCCTGTCTGGATGATCCAAATTCTTATATGGGCCTAAGGATGGATAACAATTGACGTCAACCATTCCATGGTGTGTACTCATGTTAGCACCAAGAGCTTTCACTACTCGAGGAAATGGATTAGGAACCGGCCTTACTCATGTTTAACGCGGACCTCTCCAAATACCTTAGGTTTAATTGCTTGGTATGGCAACCCACCTTTTAAGCCAAAACCATTTTAAATGCACTGAGCATGCCGTTATAGTACCTGTGTAAATGTGTATAACCCTTACATGATCACCATTTTGTAAATAAACCATGACAAAATTTTCAAAATCAAAAATCCTTTTTAAAACTATAAGCATTTTTAAAAGGTGGCCTAAAGTAGCGCGAAATGAGTCGAAACTCTGTCCAAATGTCTAGTCAAAATCATTTCTCCACTTCGAGTCAACACTCCTACAACCACACTACGGTTGTCTAGGACAAACATTTCCAAACAAGTCGTTTTCAAAACTCACTTAAACACAGTGGCACACTCCCACTTCACAAGTCGAGTCTTTTCGAGTAAGTGTGCTAGATTGGTCGATCGTGTTTTGATCCGTTTTTGGTCTCTTACCACAGTTTCGAAGATGCCTAAAACTAGTCAAGCAAGTGTTCATCAACCCGAGAAAAGCCAGAATGGTAATGATCTAGTCCTAGTCGCGCTCGTCTGTCTCAAAACAAGTCAAGACCAAGCTTATGCTCTCCTCAATGCCATTGAAGGCCAAACTGTCGACATAGAAACAAGGCTTCCTCCTGCACACATTCCTGAGGCTAGTGTACACGATAACATTCCATCAATCATGGGACAACAAGAATTCAATCCCCCACCAGTTCTTAATGGGGCGGAAAAGCGACTCCAATGCTTGGAGGAGCAAATAATGTACCTCAAAGGGGATGATATCTACATGGAAAATAATCGCAAATATGAAACTTTAAATACTTAATTGCCAACAAACTTCAACATGACTGACATCACAAAGTTCAAAGGGCATGAGAACCCTTTAAATCACATTCATGCCTTCATAGATTACATGTCTAATTGTCTATCAAAGGCATCAAAACCGAGATGTTCCTAAGAATCTTTCCTTCATCTCTCGACAGCGTTCCTAAGCAGTGGTTCTATTCTCTAAAACACAAGAAGATTGCAACCTGGGATGATGCCGCAATTGAGTTCGCCAAGCAATACGCAGATAATGCTGAAATTCGAGTCAATATGCGTACTCTAGAGGTTCTTACCCAAAATGAGAAAGAAGGTTTCATCAACTTCCTAAGTAGGTGGAGGAAGACTAGCACACAACTTGTCGAACGTCCAAACGAAGCTACTCTTGTGGAAAAGTTCGTGGACAATTTGAGACCAGTTTATGCAAACCACCTAAGATACCAAAACATAAAGTCTTTCAAAGACTTAATTGTGCTAGGCACAAGAATTGAAGACGACATCTGAAAGGGGCTATTTGTGTTCACTATATTAGCATTTGTTAATAAATAGAACCATCCTAGTCTTTTTCAAATTTGAAACAAAACTGAAGAAAAGGAGCACATGTACTTTTTATTAGACACTTGTTCTACTTTTTACCCTTAACTAGTAGAATAGGCTCAAAATACTTTAGATCGTACCTCTTTATGTAGATCAATCGACCTCTCAGAATAAGCCTTAACAAAGGCGTGTATTTACCATCTTTTCAATATCTTGTGGTGTGAAAATTCCTTGATCGTCGTATCTCTAGGTTACCTCTAGGTGTGGAGACTCCATATTCTACCTGATTCGTCAATTTCATATGACTACCAGACAAAAAGAAATTGCATACTATGCTAAAAAATTCAATACCCTTGCCATAGGTGGTAACAAACTAGCTCA
Source organism: Heliosperma pusillum (assembly GCA_022085475.1). Classification (NCBI taxonomy): domain Eukaryota; kingdom Viridiplantae; phylum Streptophyta; class Magnoliopsida; order Caryophyllales; family Caryophyllaceae; genus Heliosperma; species Heliosperma pusillum. The sequence continues at coordinate 58,995 of JAIUZE010075410.1, forward strand.
CCCGAGGGTCAAATCAAATTTTTAGTCTAATCGCGCCTAAAGCTATCAAATCAAAAAACAGTCCAATGACTATCAAATCAAAAACAGTCCAACGACGACTTCAAATCAAAAAACAGTCCAACAATGACTATCAAATCAAAAAGAGTCCAACAACAACTATCAAATCAAGAACAGTCCAACGGCGACTTCAAAAACCAAAAAAACTCTCCAGTCAAAAATTACAAACAAAACAAAATCTTTCAAATAGTCATGTTTCAGACGAATCAATTCGCAGATACCATGTCTCCATGCCCTTTGGGACGATCTTTTCATTCATTTAGGTGAATGAGAGAGATACACAGATCTCCAGTGTCTTCTAACACCATTAGAACCTTCCACTCCATTCTGATTCTTATCACCCTTGTTTAGCATCTAAGAATTCGAGGGATGTACACTAAGCTTATACGGTCACAAAAGTATTTTGTTTCTACAATATTAGTTTTGCGTAATTCGCCGAGCTTGTTACTGTAAAGAGGGTAAAACTCATTCAAATTCTCAGGGAAACAACAAAAAGAAAAAAAAAACGCGCCTCGCGTAACCTATGTGCCGCTCGTGCAACACGAAATAAAACCGGCCCCTGGCCAGTCAAAATCAATGTCGCTATGCTTTTGCATTTTGACATTTAGATATCCCTCATATCATCAAATAAACTGAATTCTAAGTCCATTACAAGCTCTTGCTTCGAACAAATTATTCAACCCTTTCAAATTACGCACAGGGTTTGATTTCATTTTTCATGAATACGTAGGCAATCCTTCACAGGATTCAACCCACCGTTATTTTAGATGTTCGCTTTTCAAGACGGAAGACGACATGGCTGCCAAATGAACACACTTATTTATTTTCTTTCATCTTTTTAGGGGAATCATTTCACTCATCTCTCTCCATTTCAAACACTTTCACATGTCTGGTCATTTCAAACATTCACACATGTTTGGTCATTTCAAACTCTTATACATTTCCTTCAAAAATTATTTTAAGGGGGTAGCCCATTTTGCGCCAGTTTAGGCCACCAATATGCTACATGTAATTATGTGATTTACATTATGTGATCTCTATGTGAATTTCGCTAGCTTGACGGCAGAAACCATCGTCTACAAAAACCTGTTTTTAGACTTACCTGCAGGAACAAGAAGAACACTCAACAGCAAAGACACCTTAAATATATATATCAAACTGGGGGCACTCGCCCAAAACAAAAATTCCTCAATAGAGGATCATTCGTCATTTTTCAAATCAAACAAAATCTTCAAAATTGACGATCATTCGTCATTTTTCAAATCAACAATTCAAAATTGACGATCGTTCGTCACTTCTCAAATCAATTCAAAAAACATTTTAATTGACGATCATTCGTCATTTCTTCAAACAATTCAATTCAAACACCTCGAGGTAAGCTGGGGGCTTGACACCTGCCACCTCGATCTCATACACAGATCAAATAGCTCTTTAATTGACGATCGTTCATCACTGCTCAAATCAACAGTACAAAAACAAATTCAAAACACAAAAAAAAAAAAAAAAACACCTCGAGGTAAGCTGGGGGCTTGACGCCTGCCACCTCGATCTCTCTTCAAAATCAAATCAATCCAAACAAAAAATTTCAATTGACGACCATTCGTCACTTTTCAAATCAAATTAATTCAAACAAGTCTTTAATTGACAATCATTCGTCACTTCTCAATTCAATTCAAAAACAAAAAACAACAAAAGCAAGCAATGCTCTAGACCACTTTTCGGACATACAATCTGTAGGCCCGTCTTTTATCATCAGGATATTGCTCGCCACAATCGAGCAGATTCCCCGGAATGATTCGATCCTGACAGAGTCTTCCGTATACCCGCGCCTCGACATGCTTCAAAACCGTCACATCATCTCAGCAGAGACCCACTTTCTCCGGACATATAATTCGTGGGCCTATCTTTTATCATGAAGATATTGCTCGCCACAACCGAGCAGATTCTCGGAATAATTCAATCCTGACAGAACCTTCCATATATCAAGTTTCAACATATGTTTCCCCAACAAGATTTCGCCTGAGGATAGAGACAGGTAGATTCTCACATGTAACGGTTGGCGAGCCTCATTACGCGCATCATATAACGGCTGGCGAGCTTCATTACGCGCATCATATAACGACTGGCGAGCCTCATTACGTGTATCATCCAGCGGCTGGCGAGCCTCATTACGAACCTTATCCCCAGCGACTGGCGAGCCTCATTATGCATCGTATCCCCAGCGGCTGGCGAGCCTCATTACGCATCATATCCCCAGCGGCTGGCGAGCCTCACAACGCAACCCTATTCAGACGGCTGGCGAGCCTCATGACGTAACCTCGTCCCAAGTAAGAAGATGCTCAGGTATGACTCCTTTTTATGGGTGGCGAGCTTTCATACGTAGTATAACGGACTTTAAATGACCTTCCCCGATGTTCGACAGACCTTAAAATGTTCCCGACGACAGGTCCTTGATTCAGACCCCTTGAACCGCCTCGTGTCGCCATAGTCGTTAGGTTGTAATCTTCGATTGAACTGATGGCTATACTTTGACTTTTGCCTTGTCCAAGCCTCAGTCAAAGTGGAGGCTCTGTAGTTACCTCAAATCTACATCTTCCGCCAACCACCCAGTGCTGATTGGGCCGCATGTTTGGTACGCGAAACGATTTATGATAGTTCATAAGTTTATCGTCGATTGATAGCTTAAATACTTGTGTCTACCCCTTGGTCGTCATCTACGTGCCCATAATTTTGTTTTGTGAGTCATTAGAGTTCATTTGGAGTCCGGGTCAAAAACCGCTTCATTTTCTATAAACCGTCTTAAAAATCCGAGTCGGAACACACGGAAATATTCTGAATATTTTATTTTTATTTCAAATTCTATCTTTTGTTTTATAAAATATATCTCATATCATTTAAAAGGGAAGTATAGATCTACCACAATTTTTCTTCCGCGGTAGGAAACCTCTGGGAAGAGGAGCATCATCTGTTGCGCCTCTTCCCCAGCTGTTTACTCTGTTTTCGGAATATTTTCAAAATTTCTTTCCGTGTTCAAGTCATTCCAAAACTCTTCGGATTTCTCCCTATAAATGGAGAGGTTCGTTCTCACTTTAAAGGCACGCGAGTGTTCCGCCCGTTCTCTTCTCTCTTTGCATTCTAGACCTTGGTCTAAGCATTTTGACATCTACGTGCTTGATCAATCGACCACGTAAGCTCAGATCCTTCTGGGTACGCGTCACGTTTTGCATTGACCTGCCAATTTGACCATTACACTTAATAAATCATTTAATCGATTATCGATCCTCTTACGAGGGCAATTTCTGCATACATTCGAGTCGAGCTATAGCTAAAACGCAACTTAGTTAATCTTGTTTTGTCAACATGTAAGTCTGAGGGTGTATAATCCCGTCTTTTGTATTTTTATTATCATTTTATTCATCTAATGTAAGATTCATCTCGAAGTATGTTAAACCTTTTCAAAACTTCTTTTAAGTAATCTTTTTAACTTCTTTTAGTAATCTTTCATGTTTAGATATTTTGTTTCTTGGCTTAGATCCCTAATAATCAAATATTAGTGGGTCTTTGTCATCTTTTAGATCAAGTTTGAGTCTTTAGTGGTTAGATCCGTCCATATCAAATCTCTAGGATATGTCTTTGATATAATTAGTGTAATTTAATTAATTAAATCACTTCAATTCGACTTATAGATCAATAATAAACCTTAAATAAACAAACGAATACTAACCGATTCCGATTCTGACTTCACAGCCAGAACCCTACTCAAGAACATACGCACAGAGTGTTGCGCCTCTTCCAGAGGACGCATCACACGCTGCGCCTGTTTTTGGTTGGATTCTTTTTCTGAACTTCCTTTGTCGCTTCGACGTAGCCTTAATTGCTTAATTAATTGACTATTAATTCTAGTATCGTTGCTAATCTGTTCGTTTAGTTTTGTTTCTTTTTCCTTTTCTTTAAATCTTTCTTTTGAAATATTATCGACATAGATCCCTAGATCCGTTGTAATCTTTGTAATTATTTTTGTAATTTTATCTAGTTATTAATTATTGCAATTATTGTATGATTTGTTTTTCTTTTCACATGCCATCAATCTTAAATCCAATCTCGACATAATTGATTGCTAAGCTACATGTTCACCAACATAGTTTAAGTTCACATGCTAGGGTTAAAACGTGGTTGTTGCATTGCATGGATATAACCCACTACATATGGAATACAGAAGAGATTCCTTAATCATTAGTAGATGCCGCTATCGAGGTGGGCGGGATTAGGTGTTCGATTAGAGAACTTCCTAATACGTACCATCTGTTGGATCGGAGTAAGTGTCCTCCACAATAGTGCATTTATATAATAAATCTCATTTGGATTATACGTGGCATGATTAGTATATTTTGATACTCCACGTCAGTTGATTAACGTAAATCGGTAACGTTCGGCTAACTAGAGTTTGACGTTATTGTCGTATGACGGCGGTGATCAACTGATCCCTTTAGGTCACACCTATAGGATGAGACCCAAATAGAATACAAATTATTTGTATATGATACAGCTTAATTAGTCCCTTGCGTATATTTGATATACGTTTAGTTATGTGAGTTAGTTATTGGATATTGAGTTAAAGAACTCGAGCCAATTGATTTTATTAGTCAATTATACGATAATTGACTGAATAAATTTTACGACTTATTTTAATACGATTAAATAAGATTTGTTTAGTGATTAATTGTTAATTTACTAAATTAGTTGAAGTTTTGTATATATTTTGAGGTAGAGGTAATTAGTTAATTATATTTACAAGGAGTTGTAAAATAAATTAACTGGTGGGGCATTGCGGGACCTATTATATATTGATATAATGGTAAAATATCACTTAAAAGTTGAGTGTATATTATTTATTAATTTGAGTCATATAATTGTTATATGATGAAATTAATACTTAATTATATAAGATAATCAAGCATATGATAATAAGTATTTGTGAGACAAATATCAAAAAAATCAAAATGGACCATATAATGCACATGGTGGACGTTTCATAGTAGCTTGTAGTAACAATTTATTTTGTTTAAGTCTACACTCCACATTTTGCCATGATTACCTTTTATGCTACATGTCATGATAGCCTATTATGACATCTTATGATTATATACTAACCAACACTCAACATTCATGCATGTGAATAAAATAAGAGCCCATAATCACCATTTTGGGGTGGTTGTAGCCGTGAGAAGAGAATGAAAAAAGGACACAAGAGTTGTTCTCCTTTTTACTCATTTTAATTCATGCTTGCTTAAATTTTTTTTTTTCTCATGCATTCATCTCTCTAAAACTCACATAAATATTTTATACTTTATATATTACTAATGTAGTAATATTTCTAGTATCATTTAAGGAATAATACTGTATTTATCTAGTTAATAAATATAGTGTTTTATTGGGTTAAATCTTGGGTGCAACAAGAAGGAGACCTTCTACTTTGGAGGTTGTTTTATGGAGGATCATCCATTAATTTCATGCTCAAGAACAATAAGAAGGAGTTTTTGTTGTGCCCATATTGAACCGAAAATACCCTATGTAAGGATGTTTTTGTCTTATCTTTTCTTTTATGCTTTTATATTTGCATGCATGATAACTAGATCCTAAATCATTAAGTTAATGTAATTTAATGAACTAATTAGAAGTTTCTAATTAGAGGTCTAGGACTTTCATGTGGTATCAGAGCTCAATTGTTACATGCATGTCGATTTTAAGCATTAAAATCGAGTTATACGATAACTTGGGTAAAATTTAAAATTTGTGTTAAAAATTGGTTTGCACGAAATTTTTGATTTTTCATGCATACCTAATGACCTCAAAATGGTTGTGGTCAAATTTGGTGATTTTATGGATTAATTTGCTATTTATTTTGATTTATGGCCTTTAAATCATGTTAATATGCATGTTTTATGTTAAAAGTTAACTAAAAATAGTTTCATGTTGATTCTGGCCATGAAATTTTTATATGATCTCACATGCATGTTGTACATACTTTATGTAAAATTTCGTGACTTTTAATTAAGTTTTGCATGATGATTGATTTTTATAAGATAAAAGTCAATAAAGTGAGATTATTATGATCATAAAATTGAAACGTTCTTTTCTGGTCTTGAAAATTTTTGGTACATTTTAGAATCTTATTAGTATCATCTTGGTGAAATCTTTTAATTTGTTTCACTATTTTACTATATTTAATGGTTTTTATTTGATAAAACCGTTGAATATCAAGTTATTTGTTCATAAAATTTATTCGAATTTTTTGGGCAAATTTTTCTGGTTTTTAGAGTTTCTGGAAATGTTCCAGAATGTACAAAAATTTTGGTTTCAAATTTTTATGAGTTTTATATTTTATTTTGGGTTTATTTCATAAATGTTATGATTAAACCTCTATATTTAGCAAATACGATTAATTCAAACTAATTAAATACAAACAAAATTAGTGGAGACTAATTTTGAGTTCTAAATCAGTTTAGATAATTAGTTTGAGCTTAAATACGATTTAAGTGTTGATTAGTGATTTTTTAATGGTTAAAAATCGATAAAATCCATACAACCGAACTAGAATGAGCATGATAAGAAATAAGGGCGATTTTGGTATGATTTTTACAGCATTTTATTTATGTTGTTATTGTTGAATGAATTAATGTCATTTATTTAATTTTTAATGCAAATTGTACCTAGTATGGCCTAGATTATTTTAATCGGTATTACCCGTAATGTAAGGGAATACCGATTCGGTTGTAATTTTATTTGTGATCTCGTATCGCCGTTAGTAATAATTTAATTTCATTTCTAGATCAAATGTATAATAGGAGTTTTATTTGTATCTTTTGTAATTAATTATTATGAAGACAAAGATTCCCGAAGTCGGTGTTCCAAAAGACGATGCCATGAAGAGGCAAGGGGCCAAGGAGTTGGTTTCCGATTTTGTAATCTACTAGTTAATTAGATTAGCTAGGTGGCCATACTAGGATTTATTATTTGCTTGCTTTATGTTTTTTCGCACATGCCAAAATCGCCAACATGCATTTTTATTTCTCGATTGTCAATTCAAAGTTATTCAAAATTCACCGACTTAGTTCGCTTATAGGGAATTAATAACAAAATTGAAAAGACCTCTCACATAACTTTAAAATTGAGATTTAGCCTTACCAATTGAAGCACCTATGAACCTCGTGTTCATTAGGGCTACCACGCTCGTGGGTCCCTTTTTACCTCGGGTAAGTAGGGTGATGCGATCAGAAGCCAAAATTGGATTGAACCCAATGAGATAAGCGTTATCTTGGGACTAGGAGATGGATTTAGTTGAAATCCGTCAACCAAGAGTTCTAAGTGTAGAATTAGTCAAATATTGACTTACCATTTTTAGATAAAGGTAGCATACGATGACTATTTTTGTCTAAAGATGGGTCTTGGAATCACTTATATAATTTCGTGAGGGGTCATTATATGATTGACTTGTTAAAATTTTTTTACAAGTAAATTATAGCAATGAATGTTTATTTTCCGTTGATATTTATTTTATACGCGCAAATGACAAATATTTTATCCTTCTATGAACTTGTAAATCCGTTCAATCGTGGAAAGGGTTTCCATTATTTTATACGGTAGTATATTGATTGCGATCTCCGTTTAAACCACCGTAGCTAAAGACAAAATGAATTTTATCTTTTGATCCTCATATTCACCATTACAAATGTGTCTTATGAAGAGTAAATGAAGAAGTCACACTTAGTCAAAAACGTTTTGATTTTTAGTGACGTCTTCTTATAACAATGGTACAATCAATTTTTGCTCCAAAGAAAATATTTGTATTTTGGTATGTCGTCATTATGCTCCTTATAGAGGCTTACCTCAAAAGAGGCCAAATCAGTTGGGACGACTAGGTTAATCGATTTATTTAAAATCGTTAATAACCAAATACCGTAGTCACTTCATGAAAGGTTTATCCTTTTTAAGGTAAAACCATGAATGAAATGAAGAATAGTCTTCACAATAATTCTAATATACTTATCTAAGTAGATATTCATGAAAGTGAGTGGGAGCACTAAGAATGATGTTTATATTCTTAATTGTTAAGACGAGGTTCAAGAGTAGGTTGGCATGAGTTTGGCACAAGGCAAGGGAAAAAGGCAAGACTATTTTGAATAGTAAAGTCAAAATCCAAGCAAGGTGTCGAACCCAACTTTTGACGATTCTATTTTACAGTGTAGGACACAAGAAAAGAATCTGCCCCAAATTTTCTAAAGAGTTAGAAATTGGGTGTACTATTTTCACCCATAATATCTATATGATCGACATTTATTTTGCTAAATGCAATTTTTGGGTATTAGATACCCATTATGGTTTTCATCAATGTATTCAATGCATATAATAATGATTCGTGCGACGACTAACCATGATTAAATGTCGACCTACAAGGGAAATATAACTATTGTAGTTTTATTTTTATAGAGACATATAAAAGTTATAATGTGATCAATCTAGTTTCGGATTTTAGAGGTATACTTTAATAAACGTTATTATATTCATGACCTCTAAATAAAGAATATAATATCCACTTTAGTGTACGACACAAGTGTTTCACTTTTGTGAATAGAACAAGCGTTGTATCTTTTATGCCTATACTTGGTCAATGGTTATCCCATACCAATCAAAGGTAATTATATTCTTGACCTAAACTAGTAATTACTTGTCATATAGATTGTAAAGGCTCAAAATTGGTGACCCTAATCTAATCTTAATTCTGGATTGTGTAGCACATTAAGAGGCTAGTATTAACAACTATCCCTAAACCATCTGAATTTGAATCTTATGGTGCGTGCGAATCTTGTATTCAAGGCAAGATGATTCGTGCCCTTTTTTTATTTAAAAGAAAATCATACTAGTGAATTATTGGCCCTATTACATTTGAATATGCGTGGTCCAATAACAAACACAACCAGAGATGGTTATGACTATTTCACTTTATTTACCAACAATTTAAGTAGATATTACAATTGTTTCTACTTAATGAGGTACTATGAGAAATCTTTGAAAAGTTCAAAGAGCTTCAATGTGAAGTAGTTAATCACCAAGAGTATTAGACAAGGACTTACGAGTAAATCGTAAATGTAAATATCTAAGTATTGACTTTGATTTTCACCAAAAGTATTGTGATATAGTTTCACGAGTTAACTTTTCTAACATACATTATGAGATAAGGTATTGTTGAATAGAGATACAGAACCTTATACGATATGGTTTTGTCTTTGTCAAGTCAAAATGAGCCATTTGACTAACCTTGGGATCTTAATATTTTTTGTCTGCTATTTCTTTTCCCACCATATTAAAACACATTTAAAACAGTCTGATTTCATTCCATATACGATATGGGTAGGTAGCGTACCTAATTTATAAGTTATTTGAATGAAACAAGTGCTCAATAATCCCACATTGACCACGAGAACAAAGCGTTTGTGACTCGTGATGCTGTCTTTCAATAAAAATACGATTATTTCTTGATAAGACAGAGTGGGAGAAAATGTTTCAAGAGCCACAAACTGAGCATATGGTCCGGAAAAAGGTTTCCTCATTGCTTGTTCAGTAGTTGTTTCTTCGGAACCTAAGGAGGTCAGGTGGAAACCTAAGAGGTCAGGTGGAATTTTATCACTCCTTAATAGTGATGAATTCTAATCCGTGACTTATAAAAGACTGTTACTAATCCCAACTTCTTGTTATGTCTTAGAGTCATGCGATTCGTAATGGACTCCAAGCATGATGGTCAGGTATGTGACCTGGTCAATTTTACTTGAAGAAATACGACCTCTTCAATGTAAATTGATTTTAAGATCGAAATTTGCATGGATGAACATTAAAATGTTTTCAAAGATAACTTGGTTGGCAAAGAGTTTTGCACCAACCTTAATTCTTCGATCCATTCGAATATACTTAGCGATTACAGAATATCATAATAGTATGATTGGATCTCAAGAACCACCTTCTTGAATACGATTCTAGAAGAGGTAGTATATTTTATATTCACCTGTGGGTTCGTAGATCCTAACTATCCTAAGTTAATTTGCAAGCTTAAGAGGATGTCTTAAGTAAGCACTAAAGAGTTGGCATTAGTGTGTCAATCATGTCATAAAATATTTCTCGATATCTCGAGGAATTATGTTTATACATGAAGTTTAGTGGGAGTAATATGGTTTTCATCAGTCTTATATGTGGAGACATATTGATCATTTTAAATGATAGAAGATTTTGGAGAAGTAGAATACATCTTTTAGATATCTGGATTTATGGAGATAAATCTAATAGGATATTAGCATTGAGTCAAAATTATTATATTGATAAGATCTTTGACTAGTTCAAGGAAGTTGAACACATCATAATTGAGTCCTTTTGCTTCCTGAGGCGATCAATATATACGTTGTGAATGTATACTTCAATCCGACATTAGCATGCTTTGAGCATGACAAAGTCGTTGCAATTCAAATCCAAGTTGAGAGTCACTTGATAGCAGTAATGCCACATTCCTTAGTACTTGCGAGACTAAAAAGAATGTTCCATGGTGTGGAGTTAAAATGAGTCGTGTAAAGGGTACACAGATTTCAGTTCCAAACTGATCAAAGTGATTGAAATCACGAGCTGGCTGTGTTTTATAGAAGATTTATCTGTTGGAAGAGTTCCAAGCAGAAAAGACTATTGGAAAGGTTCCAAGTAGGAGTGACATTTTCATATATAAATGTCATATATCCGCTGGAAGTGTTCCAGGCAGTTTATCATTGCAGATTTCACAACGGAAATGGAGTACATTGCATCATATGATGATGCATATGAAAGTAGCTTGGATTCGACAGTATTGGAGGTAGGGGTCCAAAACCGGACCGGACCGGACCGGACCGGTTGGCCCCGCGGACCGGATACTCTCTTTTTCCAAGACCGGAGACCGGACCGGCTAAGAGGAGACCCGGACCGGACCGGACCGGAACCCTTAAGGTCCGGTTTTTTCCGGGTTTGGACCGGACCGCTTATACGTTAAAAGGGAAAATTTAATTTTTTTTTAAGTGTGGACCGGACCGGACCGGACCGGACCGGAGACCGGTCACCATATTTTTTGGGACCCGAAGACCGGACCGGTATGTAACCGGTCTGGACCGGACCGGACCGGCCGGTCCGGATCGGTCCGGTTTGCCGGTCCGGACCACTTTTTGTTCACCCCTAATTGGAGGGACTAGAAGTAGTTCCTATAGTTGTATATCCTATCCTATGATACTGGTAAAACAGTGGGAGCTACCTTTAGGCCAAGACTCCTAAGTCTAGATTCAAACCTAGACACGTACTCAGAAAGTTTTATGTAATATGAGATTACGTAGACAAAAAGAAATAGCGATCAGAACAATGGGAGAGATGCAAGTATTGCTAATCCATTAGCTATGCTTTTGAAGGCTGAACATGATAGTCATGTCATTTCAATAGGATTGAAATATGTACCTGAATTGCTAGAGATTGTGAGATATGAAATTATTGATAACGTATCAATTTTTCCAAATATTAGATAATCGCATTCATTGTTAGAGTTTCATTAAAAACTCCTTTATTTAGTTTGACTAAATTTTAATACTTTGTTTATCCGAATTGGTTGAAAGAAAAGTTGAACCCAATTCAAGTGAACAGGATGAACTTAGTATTTTGTCCCTAGTCAGTCATTTGAGGTGACGTCTCGAAGTGACTAGATTGTAAGTCGATCGATGGTTGGTTCAGCACCATGGGGTCATGGAGATGACTGGTCGTTTACATAGACAGACTGTGCAGACACTCTGTCGGGCAGTGACCATAATAGAGTCCCTTATCAAAATTGTTGAAGCCTGGTCGTGGCGGGGATTTCTATTTTATTCCTATGAGTCGATTCTTTAGAATGGCGACCATTTACCTGAGTCGGTGTAGTTTCCGATTGACTTTGGTTTTTGTCCTAGGTCGTGCCGTGAAAGGAGGTCGATGGACATCTTCTGGGTCATGGTGATCTGCATCATACAGTGTAAGATGGTTCAACAGGAATTGTCCACCCACGTTGGGTATTAACATCTTCGGGCCACTCGAGGAGTAGTAACTGGAAATGCGTGGTCACGCTCGGAAGAGATCTCAGGTAGATTTTCCGGTCAGACAGTTACTCTCCCAGATCGAGAAAACCACTCTATTTATAATTTTCAATTGCAAGTGCGACCTGTAATACACCTTGCAATGAGTGGGAGGATGTGACACAAAGAGACAAGAGAATCGGTAGCACACAACTTGTCGAGACAAGTGGGAGATATTGTTGGAGTATGAGTCCTCCACAATAGTGTCGCTACATGCACAACTTGTATCGGACAAGTGGGAGATTGTTGGAGTAAGTGTCCTCCACAATAGTGCATTTATATAATAAATCTCATTTGGAATATACGTGGCATGATTAGTATATTTTGATACTCCACGTCAGTTGATTAACGTAAATCGGTAACGTTCGGCTAACTAGAGTTTGACGTTATTGTCGTATGACGGCGGTGATCAACTGATCCCTTTAGATCACACCTATAGGATGAGACCCAAATAGAATACAAATTATTTGTATATGATACAGCTTAATTAGTCCCTTGCGTATATTTGATATACGTTTAGTTATGTGAGTTAGTTATTGGATATTGAGTTAAAGAACTCAAGCCAATTGATTTTATTAGTCAATTATACGATAATTGACTGAATAAATTTTACGACTTATTTTAATACGATTAAATAAGATTTGTTTAGTGATTAATTGTTAATTTACTAAATTAGTTGAAGTTTTGTATATATTTTGAGGTAGAGGTAATTAGTTAATTATATTTACAAGGAGTTGTAAAATAAATTAACTGGTGGGGCATTGCGGGACCTATTATATATTGATATAATGGTAAAATATCACTTAAAAGTTGAGTGTATATTATTTATTAATTTGAGTCATATAATTGTTATATGATGAAATTAATACTTAATTATATAAGATAATCAAGCATATGATAATAAGTATTTGTGAGACAAATATCAAAAAAATCAAAATGGACCATATAATGCACATGGTGGACGTTTCATAGTAGCTTGTAGTAACAATTTATTTTGTTTAAGTCTACACTCCACATTTTGCCATGATTACCTTTTATGCTACATGTCATGATAGCCTATTATGACATCTTATGATTATATACTAACCAACACTCAACATTCATGCATGTGAATAAAATAAGAGCCCGTAATCACCATTTTGGGGTGGTTGTAGCCGTGAGAAGAGAATGAAAAAAGGACACAAGACTTGTTCTCCTTTTTACTCATTTTAATTCATGCTTGCTTAAATTTTTTTTTCTCATGCATTCATCTCTCTAAAACTCACATAAATATTTTATACTTTATATATTACTACTGTAGTAATATTTCTAGTATCATTTAAGGAATAATACTGTATTTATCTAGTTAATAAATATAGTGTTTTATTGGGTTAAATCTTGGGTGCAACAAGAAGGAGACCTTCTACTTTGGAGGTTGTTTTATGGAGGATCATCCATTAATTTCATGCTCAAGAACAATAAGAAGGAGTTCTTGTTGTGCCCATATTGAACCGAAAATACCCTATGTAAGGATGTTTTTGTCTTATCTTTTCTTTTATGCTTTTATATTTGCATGCATGATAACTAGATCCTAAATCATTAAGTTAATGTAATTTAATGAACTAATTAGAATTGTCTAATTAGAGGTCTAGGACTTTCACCATCACCCCTTACTCCAGATCTGTGTGAACATCCGTGTACATTGGCATCCACGAGAGTCATTCTAGACATAGAATGCTAAGGGTAACGGGTTCTTGGTGTTCATGTCATTACTTTGTGTCTTGACATGGCATGAAGTATTCGAACGGTTCCAACTTCCCACAAACGTTGGTGGAGACTCCACAAATGCGTATCACTACGCTTGTCCCTCGTTTCTCCATCTGTGGTTCCCCGTGCACCACAGTTTGGAAAGGATCGTGAATCCGTGTATCACACATAATTACGAAAGTTTAGAAATTTGGAGAAAGTTTTGGATTTGAATTTAAATTGGTAAACCCATACAAACTGTGTAAAGTTATCACTTAGGATTTAGTAGTATTAATATCCTGCATTATTGGCGATGAGTGATGTCCACAAGTCACTATGAATAATATCAAATGGAGCGAGAGTAGAAGATGACGAATCATTAAACGGTAAACTTTTATGCTTACTTATTTGACAAGAATGACGTAAAGACGAGTTTGACTGAGTACTACAAGAAATGCTAGATTTAGACTTAAGAAAATTTAAAACATTGACACCTGAATGACCAAGACGGGAATGTCAGACATTGAACAAAAAATCAAGAAGGTACGGGCGAGACTCAGATGACGTTGTGGTAGACTCGGCTGACACGGGGTATAAGTCACCGTTACTATTGCTCCTCAGAATCAAATTACATTATTTAAATCCTTCAAAGAAAAGACACACGTGTCAAATTCGACGAAAACATCGTTGTCTTTGGTAAATTGTCGAACTGAAATAAGGTTTTTGATAAATTGAGGTGTATATAAAATGTTGTGAAGGTGAACGAAACATACATGCGTTCGAATTTAAAGGCGAAGAGGCATCATTGTCCATGTAGAAAGGATCGAGAATAGACGGTTACATCTGGAAAGCGGCGAACACTAGGGACAAGTCCGTGGGTTGTGGCTATAGACCGTCATTAGTGGCCATATGAGCCTGACCAAAGCCTGAGCTGGGTTGGCGAGAGCCATTTCTAGTATAGGACGACCGAGAAGCAGGGGACGGCCATGGCTGCCATGGGGCAGTCCACCCTGGGTAGGTTGGGTATGGGCAGGGACGCGGCGTCCAAGAGGCAAGCCAGGCTGGCAGCGAACCCCACGGAGTGGCCAGAGGGGCAGATTGGGTGGATAAGACTTTTTGGTGTGAAGGCGAGAATAACCGCCATTATATCCACCCGTGGCGTTTCCTCGCTTACCACCATGGTGGTCTTTGGTGTCGCGATAGGAAGGAGGAGCATCGTCCCAGACGCTGGATTCAATGGAGGGAGCAAATGGCGTAACCAAGGTCGTGGCTTACTCGCGGCTGGCTTGACGATGGTTTTCAAGTTCGATCATGCTCCGGGCTGTTTCGAAGTTGGGTAGCGTTTTTGTTGATGTAGGCGGCTACCGTATCATATTTGTGGGGCAGACCATGAACCAATTGAAGAACCAAGCGTTGATCGGTGATGGCAGCGTCGACATCTTTCAATTGGCCGAACAATTCGCGAGGCGTTGGCAATAGGCATCTAACGAGGGGAATTTTCCGAGCTTGAGATTATTGAATTCACTCTCAAGACTGGCGGCACGAGCACACTATTTATTGAGGAAAATGTTTTGGACACGATTCCAGGCCCCTTGCACGGTGGAATCGGTATAAAAAATGTGAGGCAACAATTCATCGGACATGGTACCATAGATCCATTTTAGGACGTGGGCATCAATTTCGTACCAAGCTTCGTATAAGGGATATTTTTTGGCAGGGGCGGGCTTACCATCGATGTGGTGCAACACCTTGTATCCTCGAGCATGAAGCGTAAACAAGTTTACCCATGACGCGTAGGATACCTTAGTACCGTCTAACACGCGTACTTTGTTTTGAATATTGGTGGCAGTGTAGGCGGGATGAAGGGATGGTTTGGGTGTCGATGTCTCACCTTCGACCATTGTAGCGTGAGGCTAGATCGAGTCGAGAGGATAACGGGTTTTTACCGTGGGCAAAAACAAGGACACAAGAGGATCGATGAAGAACTTGATACCATGAAAGTGTCCAATCCCTTGCCAAGGGAGATAGCTTTCGATTCAATATATAGAGTAAATACAAGGTACTTGCCTAGGTATAATTTACTAAGCTACACTATTGACTAAGATACAATTAACTAAGCTTGCACAACTTACTTAGTTACAATTAACTAGACTATATAAAGAACTATGATACATTATGTACATTCAATCAATATGGACTAATAAGAGGGACCAGAGGGTGATTTGTAAATGCACAAGGAAGGTTAAGTTAATATTGGGTTGTTTGGTTGCCCTGTTAATTCATGGAAATTGGCAACTTTTCAGGAATTACAAATTTGAAAGGTTGTTTGGTTGCCAAAATCACGAAAACTAGAACTTCTAATAGAATTTAAGGTTCTTCATTATGGATGCTAGCCCCTTAAGGAAGTGGCAATTCTCACCTAAATTTAATACCCACATATCAACCAAACCCATTTTAAACATATCACATAAAATTTCATTTCAAGTAAAATAGAAGTTCACGGTAATTTATCTTTCGTTATGACAAACAAACAAGTCCTTACTCCGTATTTTTATCAGGGTGATCGAACTTCTTTTTTGAATATCCCTATCTAATACGAATTGTCCAAAAGTCCGGAAATCGTATATGCGACATGCGATTTACAGTTCAATTTATGTAAGTTCATGTCTTATTTATATTTTTTTTGGTGAATTTATATCACTTAAAATAGTATCCCCCTTACTACTAAGAGAATAAAAAGTATCTTAGTTTTCCCGCCTAAAAATCTTTCTTCTCTATTGGTCTTTTTTTTTATGTTGTCACTACATGTACCTCACATTTTTCTATCTAATTAGTGAAAGAAATAACTACAACTAGCCCACCATATTTGTGTAACTTTATACTCGATATCCGTTGTCAACAATTTTATCGCCCACCCATAAAATGTGTGGTCACTTATATATTCCTAAAAGTAATAGAGTGTGGAATGTTTTATAATCATTAAAACATTTATGTAATTTTCTTTAAAATAAAAAAAAAAAGTAAAAACAATATTCTAATAATTTGTAAATCGTTCTTTTAGATATGTGGTGTACCATTTTTATCGACCAAATTTCTTTATAAGGTAAACTAGAGTTTGAATTAAATTTTAAATCTAACTTAATTATTAATGTCATAAATGCATTTTTTAATTGTACAAATATTTTAAGACAAAAAATAATTTAATTTAAAGTGTCTTCTGTTGGTAGTAAACTTTCTTCTTCAACCACACACTACTACTATATTTCGTAAATTGTAATATTAAATTAAATATACAATTACTTTTGTAAAAAAACTAATTTAGGACGTCGGTATATTATAATATCTAAAAAATACCGTGCATGAGCACGGAATGCACACTAGTTAAATAGTATAAGAGTAAATAATTTAAAAATGTGTAATAGTAATAAGATTGAGTCACAGTCACGGACTCACGGTCACTAATGGATATACTAGATGTTTAGTGGTTATGATTTTAAAGAATCCCAGTCTTAAACCCGTGCAAATTGCACGGGTATTATTTTTGTTTTTCGTTATTATAAAAATGAGTACAAATATAGAGTACATGTTATGTTGTGCTTAATCAAATTTAAGGTTTTAAATTGAGCGTTGATAATAAATTACATTATTTTTTTAACAATATATTTCTATATACAATTCATATCCAAAGTTTCAACAAAAATAACGTTAAAAGACGAATAAAAAAATTACAATTATGTAGCATGTACAATAAAACTAAGGTTAATCTCTCAAGTATTTGTTGAAACACCGGTATCTGGACCCAAACGTGGACGATCCACATAGGTTAACCTTGGATTCGAGAAAATTAACCTTAATTTATTGTATATGCTACATAATTGTAGTTAAGTCAAATATTTATTTAGTTTGTTGTATTTGATTAAAATGGTCGAAAGTAAGATGTTAAAGTAATGGGCAAAAGTTGAAAAAGTAGGAACCTAATAATTCATCTACCCGTTCTTACCCACCCCTTTAACTTGGCAGACCGGGTATGGCCCATCCTTTTAATTTTGTTTCCTAAATTTTTTTTCCAAGCGAGCTAAAAAAGCGGGTTCGTGCGGGACAACCCGTGAACAATTATAGCTTCTAGGTATTCTCTTATCTCTCGTCTTTTATTTAACCAATATTAAATTTAAGACGGATATTATCATCCTAAATATAAATTTATGTATAGTGCTACCCTTCTCCATAACAAAGACACTCAGTCAAAACTCATCCTAAATTAAGAAGATCTCCACTGATAAAACCTTAAACTTGGTTGTCGCGTCTCTTTACGGTTATATGTATATAGACAGTATATTTCCTCATCTCTTTTAATGCCATAATTTCCATTTTACTATTCACCCTCCTTATGCAGTTCTGCTCTTATATCTCCCTCTATTCATATCCTTTCTTACTCCACCGTAATCGTGTCTCCACATTTCTCTCGCCACTATCTCATTCACTGTAGCCGTAATTTTTTCTGATTGAAGATTTATTGTTTTTATTTGAACCACTCAAGTTCATATCATTTTTGGTAGCCTCAAATTTGCAGATTTATTATATTGAGGTTACGTTTTTTTGGGCAAAAATTATGTCATTAATCTTTTTAAAATTCAAATTATTATTTACAATTATTTTATTCTAATTTTGTAGATATGCGTAACTCACATGTTTTGCATGTTCAAGCTTCTAATTTTTTACTTCCATTTTTAATAAATTCTTCTAGTAATTTTTTTGCTTTTTGGCCGATCTTTTACTTTCTTAATTACTTAACCTAGTTAAGCATTTCAATTATATCAAATTTTTATAGTATTTTTTTCATTTTCAGTCATAATTGGTTAGTTATTGAGTCTTCATTTTGTTGTTTTATTCAATTTAATTAATTGGCTATATTAATAGGAATCGTTTTCTAAATTTGATTGACGAATAGAAAAAAATCAGAAAATTATCCTTGTAACTCTCTGTAGAATTATTAAATTAATAATATTAATCATATATAAATGAACATAGACGACATTGGAGCTTAATTAATCGCATAAGACGATATTGGATGTAAATTGGTGACATAAAAGTTGATATTTGTATTGTATTGTAATATTACTTGCTTATATAACATGTACCAAAACAATTAAATCATTCAATAAAAGTGGGTGGGTCCCACTGTAATATAACTTTGAAAAGTTGACTTTAAACCACAGGATGACACGTCAGCTCTGTGGTTATTGCTTTAATAAGTAAGGATTTTCTATTAAAAATCGGAACCCTATTGGACCTTGTATATCCGGTTTCAAATTTTGCCAATACGTATCTAATAGGTTTTCTTTCATAAACCGTATCGTATATACGGAAATTCATATCGGATATACGGAAATATTTATAATTGAAATCGTCTATCGTATCAAATACATATAACAAAACTGTTTCGTATATTTTTGTCCAGCCCTAAATTTTGTAGTATCTGTTCTTCAGCATGTAAGGATCACTTACGTATTATTGGTAAAAAAATTTATGTAAAAGTAGAGTAAAGCTTCATTACAAGTAACCCTGGTAAATGGCTCATCCGGGTCGAATTCACATTGGGTCACTTTGGGTATGGTCAATAATTATTGGATCGATCATTTTGGGTTGGGTCGCTCTGGGTTGGGACGTTTGGGTCATTTTGTGTCACTTCAAATCGAGACAGGTCTGGTTGGGTCTGGTCGTTTGGGTCATTTCGTGTCACTTCAAGATGAGTCACTTTCGGATCAGGTCAATTCGGATCACACTTTTTGGGTCTCAAGTAAGACTTATCAGGTCGGATCATTCGAGCTAGATCAGCTTTACTGAGTGCACGAGTTAAAAGAGATCGGATAAATTTTCAGTAAATAGAGGATAGTCGAAATATCGCGAAATATGGGAATCGGGAAATGAGAAAATAAAATAAATATTCTTCCACTGTGAAAAAGTGCAAGGAAGTGAGTTGGCTGTAAGCAATGGTTGACACAGACTTTTCGTTTAAGGGGGGCACAATTTTTTTGGTGACAAATGATAATATACTCTTCTTCATGAGACACTTTTTGTACCGTAAAATTAATGAATAATTACATATCTATGACTAATAAAGTATAATTTGATACAAAAGTGACTTTTCGTAAATTATTGTACAAACTCGAGGAAGTATTAACAACTCTATGATATTTTAAGAAAAATAAAAAGGTAAGAAGTAAAGCATGTAACCTCGAGTCCTTGAGATCTGGTTTATAAGAATCTTTAATTCCTCAAATAGACATAAAATAAGAGTTATCAAAGTGTTTCAT
This sequence comes from Heliosperma pusillum, assembly GCA_022085475.1. NCBI lineage: Eukaryota > Viridiplantae > Streptophyta > Magnoliopsida > Caryophyllales > Caryophyllaceae > Heliosperma > Heliosperma pusillum. The sequence continues at coordinate 79,246 of JAIUZE010075410.1, forward strand.
GCTAAACTTTAATAATAATGGTGGGGTTCAAATCACTTCGAGAGCATATCTTTATTTATATCCAACAATCTAGTCATGTCTTTCAACAGTCAAGTAAAGTTTTTTTTTTTAAAATGAACGTCGCTAAGTCTCGAATGCAGGATTCCCACGAATTTGGACATGATGCTTACCAATTATCCTAGACTTACTGTATGACAGTTTTACCAATGTTTAGTACTTATCATAAATTTTCAGAAACTCTTGGTGGGCACGTGCCCCGCCCTCCCCCACTAAATCCGCCCTTGGGTGTAAGGGTGGCCACCTGAATCTACATCTTACAGACATGATACATTATGTAACGCCTTCTGGAAAGTGAAAATTGAAGGGCGAAATAGTTAGACTAAATATAAATCCCGTGTATATAGAGCTACCCTATTTTGTAAGCCATGTGATAATGTTGTGATACTATAAATTAGTAATTAAAGTATTGTTTAAAAAAACGATATCAAATTGTTAAATTTATATAACAAATAGTCAAATAAATAATGGTCTTCCCAATCTAAATAATGTTCTTCCATATATTTGAAAGAAAAATAGTTATTCACATATCATAATAAGCTAAGTTGAATAATGTTTTTGCTGCACTATAAAAGCGATTCAACATTTACCAATAAACTAACTCTCAAATGTAAATCTAAATTGCATCTTTATTAAGATTTTTATTTTAGATACAAATAATAATAAAAACTTTTAATCTTCACTAATAATAGTCTATAATTGTGAATCATGTCTTTGGACTCCATGAAATAAATCTCAAGGTAAAGCGACAAAAGATGGTGGGATGCATGGGTTGCTGTAATTACAAGTTCCAAAAGCTTCTAATGTAACTGAAAGAATATTACGAGATATTGTAATATTGTAGTGATAGGGTATCTAAATTTTTTTCTTATATAGGTGATTTGTTACCTATATTGTAGGATAAGTTTAGGAAGTTATCTACAAGATAGCCTAGCTTTGTATATATAATGAAAGGTTGTAACCTTTGTAATTATCAAGTTGAATATACAATCTTCTCCACAAACATTTCTCTGTTTCAATTTTATCATGGTATTAGAGCCCATGGTGAAAAATGGCATGGGCCTAAAAAAAGTTGGGCCAAGAAATCGCAGTCGTTGACAAATAACACGGTTTGTTTGACAGTTGGAAGAGAGACCAGATTACCCCACAATCTTAGTAAAGTGGGCTCACATGTGAGGGGGAGTGTGAAGAAACTCAATAGTCCCACATGTGAGTGTAATCTCACATTGATAAAATAGGAGAGAGGTTTAACACTTTATAATACAAGGGTCTACTCCTTCTATTATCAATTGGTTTTAGAGTGGAACCTCCTTGGGCTAACGAAGCGGACTCTCTCTCCTCAGTACGGGTACGGCCCAGACCCAAAGCGGCTTACAAAGGTTTGAACCTCATTATAAAAAGGACTACATAGTCAAGTTGAATAGTGTTTTAAACCCCATGAAGACCGCTCATTCAGTCCAATCATCCTCTTCAAAGACAGGTACTCGTTACCTAATAGCTAGCTACGTCACAACTCGTTATATTTCCTCTTGTCACAAGAAATTCTTGGCATCCATTAATTCCACGAAGGAACTTTGTCACATGAAGTTCTTCGCAACCATTGATTCTTCGAAGGAACTAAGTAGCTATTACGAAACCGTGAAGAAGGTCGAATGGAGAAATGCGATGGATAAAGAAATTAAGTCTCTTGAAAATAATGGGACATGGAAAATAACAGACTTGCCAACCAGAAAAAGACCCATTGGTTGTAAGTGAGTTTACAAGGTCAAGCACAAGGCAGATGCGACCATAGAAAGATAACAAAGAGAGATTGGTGGCACAAGGCTTCACACAAGTTGAAGGTATAGACTATCACGAAACCTTTGCCCCCGTAGCAAATATGATGAGTGTACGGTGCCTCCTAGCTGTAACCGTGCCCAAGAACTGGAACATAGCTCAATTAGACGTAAACAATGCTTTTCAACATGGCGACTTGAGTGAGGAGGTGTATATGAAATTGCTGCCAGGATTTTAAGCAACTGGTTCGACTAATTATAAGCTTTTAAAGTCGTTATATGGTTTGAAGCAAGCTTCGCAAAATTGGTTTGCAAAACTCGGCGAGTCTCTAAAAAATTTCGGTTTTAAGCAATCCTTGGCAGACTATTCTTTTTTATGTACCGTAAAGATAACATCTTCGTGGGATTTCTAATTTACGTCGATGACATGATAATTGTTAGCAATAATGATGAAGCATGTACTAATCTCAAAGTTTTTTCTCAATAAGAGTTTTGAAATCAAGAATCTTGGGAAGCTTAAGTATGTTTTAGGCATCGACGTGTTTCATGGGCCGAGGGGGTTGTTCCTTAGTCAAAGAGAATATGCTATGGATATTGTAACAGAAGCCGGGATGGAAAGAGCAAGGCCGACGACTACTCCCATGCAACTGAACAATAAATTGGCTTTGGCACAAGGTTATGTTCTCAAGGATCCTTTGAGGTATAGAAGACTAGTGGGACGTTTAGTTTATTTAACTATTACACGTCCATATTTGGTTTACGCAGTTCATATTTTCTCACAATCCGTGCATGAACCAAGGAAGGAACATTGGGAAGATGCAATTCGAGTCATTCGTTACATTAAAGGAAGTCCAGAAAAGGGAATAATAATGGACAGAAGTTCGAATTTGAAGCTCCATGGGTTCTCGGACTCGGATTGGGCAGCTTGTACTCTAACACAAAGGTCGTTAACTGGGTATTTTGTTTGCCTTGGAAAGACGCATATCTCATGGAAAGCTAAAAAACAAGGGACAATCGCTAGCTCAACTGCGGAGGCGGAATATCGAGCTATAGCCGCTGTTACGAGTGAGCTAATGTTAAAGTCCTTTCTTGACTCACTTGGTATAAATCATACGAAGCCAATGGCAATTTTTTGTGATAATCAAGCGGCATTGTTTATTGCCAAGAATCATGTTTTCCATTATCAAACCAAACATATTGAGATCGGTTGTTATTTAATTTGTCAACATTTGCTTAATAATGTTATCGCGACGAAACATATTTGTAGTAAGGAGCAAATTGCGGACCTATTCACTAAGGCACTAGGTGGGGAAGAATTCGACTACTTACAAGGCAAGTTGGGCATTGGATTACCAAATGCTCCAACTTGAGGGGGAGTGAAAGAATATTACGAGATATCGTAATATTGTAGTGATACTGTACCCAAGATTCTATATTATATAGGTGAGTTGTTACCTAAATTGTAGGATAAGTTTAGGAAGTTATTGACTACAAGATAGCCTAGCTTTGTATATATATAACGAAAGGTTGTAATCTTTGTAATTATCAAGTTGAATATATAATCTTCTCCATAAACGTTTCTCTGTTTCACTTTATCAGTAACAAACTTGTAGCTAACTCTGACCAAGAGTAACAACCTTGACTTAGGCCCTATTTTTTTTTACTTAAAGTCAGTAACTTTAAGTTCAGTTTAAATCCTAGAAGTTCAGTTTAGAAAAGTTCAGCGAAATTAAGTTTAGTTCAGTTCGAATCCTATAAGTTAAAAAAAGTTCAGATTTTATAAGTTCAGTTCATAAAAGTTGAGATCCTATAAGGTCAGTTCAGAAAAGTTCAGGTAAGAAAAGTTCCGAAACTTCAAACTAACTTATACTATTAAGTTATTTTTATTAGACTTGTTAACATTAACACCCTATTAACTAAAATTAACATGATTTATAAAATAAGACGATCCACTTTTATATATGAAATAATCTATTCATTTTTAATGCAAATATATGAGTTGTCTTTTTATATATTAGGACTGTCTCACATTGTGAGACCGTGTCACGTTTTTTATAGTTAAATTAATTAGTTGCATATCATACATAATTAAGTTATATACCATACATAAATTTATCTCTTCAAGCCAGATTGATGATCATTTCATAGTGATAAAAATGAAAACTCATACTCCCTCTATTCAAGTCCAAACACAACATTTCTCTTTTACACGTTTGTCAATGCACGAATTGTAACGTAAATATGTCGAGTTTTACATTATAAAAAAATATAAAAATTAGATAATCTTATTGTACTTATAAAGGCGAATCAAACAAGATCCCACATGACCATATTTTATCTTACATATTGCAAGGAATCGTAACCAAACTCTTCACTCATGAATAGTGTCAAAAAAGAAATGTTGTATTTGGACTTGAATGGAGGGAGTATTAATCATCCTAGAATTTTGTAAATAACACTAATCTTCTGATTAGACGTACGCCTATATTTATGAGGACAAATATTTGGCAACGAAGATGAGATTCAGAAGAAAAAGAGCGAGGAAAGGAATAAAATGAAAATTGATGATTAAATAAAAAAGTGTAATACGTGAATAACATAATGTATATAAAGAGAAATTTTATTATTTTATTTTGTATATATTCTACACTATATATATTGTCAATAATATATTTAAAAAGTACAAATAATGATTATAAATTGAAGTTAATTTAATTTAATTTGAGTTGAGATTTTATAAGTTAAGTTCAGAAAAATTCATCTCCTATAGGTTCAGTTCAGAAAAGTTCAGCTTATATAAGTTCAGTTAAGAAAAGTTCAGATCCTATAAATTCAGTTTCATAAAAGTTCAGATCTTATAAATTCAGTTCATAAAAGTTCATATCATATAAGTTCAAAAAATTTTAGAGCTTTTAAGTCTAGTTCATAAAAGTTCAGATTTTGTAAGTTTAGTTCAGAAAAGTTTATCAAAATTAAGTTCAAAAGAAAAGACTCTTGATTTGTTAATTTCTAGAGATTTTGTTGTATAACTAACATATTAGTTTAGCAATGTATATAAACATAATTGTATACAATTTTTCATAAGTTAATACAATCAGATATTCCATTTACTCTCTTTCTCTCACTCTCTCTCTTTAACTTCCTTGTAATTTTGTTTCTTCTTCTCCAAGATATTTTATGTGTTTTAAACAATGATGCACATGAACTCCATTAATGGAGGTTTCTTTCTTCCATGCTCAAACTTACAATAACAAAGAATATTTAGGCAGTAACCGTTTAAAATTTCAAATTTTCAATTTTAGGTGTTCTCTTGAAACTTTTTTTACACACTATAATATCATAAAACACGATATGAGAGACAAGTTTAAGTATGATGACTTGTGAATGCTTTGGACAGTCCTTTGGTAAACACTAAAAAGTATAATACACTGGTGTAGACACAATCTGGGACAAACCCGTAACATTTGTTCATGAATCATAATCAAGATTTTGTATAGTAATTTTATAAATGTTGTTTACTTTTGTGCGGTCATTTATGTAAATTATTGATTATACTTACAAGAAAATACTCGTATTATTTCCCTTATTGTTTGGTCAAGATATTGAACACTAAAAGTAATACAAATTTAAGATTATTCATATAAATTTTCTTTATGTATTTTTGTGTAACTTTGCGTCGTCCTAAAGCTAGTATTATTGCCACTAAAAAAAATATGGGATTTTTTCACTTGTACCCATCGATTCTTTATTCTAAGGTGTACCCCTCTATTTTTCAAAAATAAACTTACTCGTCCATGAATATTACGTATGAGTTCAGGAAATGGTATTTTTCAATTTAAATATCTCGTAAAGGTCATAAATTCTGGAACTGTTTTTTCCCTTTTTATGAATTTGTAACCCGGAGTTATGGTTTGTCATTTTCTTTTTTTGTCGAATAAATTCTGACTGACTATAACTCTCGCCATTCACCCGTTTCAAGCGAAGGAAGCCATATTTATAAAATGTCCATGCGTACAATCATCCAAGAACAATAATGACCAAATTGCAAAACCTAGAATTAACAGATAACCAGATACGAAGTATATAAACTTAGAAATGCACCAAGTTTGCTAGGCATTTTATTATTTTATTATTTTATTATTTTCAGGTCTACATTGATAATAAGTACCACGGTAAAAGTATAAAAAAAATCGACAACAAATGCAATATTTACAAAATCTGTCCTATGGCATATATATAAACCTGACACATTTGAATTCAACACACTAATGTTATTAAATTTTTTATTTTATTTTTTACAGAGAATGTTATTAAATTAAGGATAACTGAAATGATAAGTTATAATGATCAATTTTCAAATAAAGACAATGTAAAGGCGATAGTTATAGCCGAAAAGTAGCAACTTTCACCTTTTTCATTATGATTTTCCAATCCCATAAAATGAAATACACCATCACCTTCACTTTTCTTCCTCGTCTTCCTCTCCCCCTGCATCTTCATTATCTATGAACAACGTCATATTGATGTAATTGAACTTAATCACTAGCCTCAACCAATAATCAATATGAGCTCGAAACTTCCTCCTAATAGAGTTATCTCACCTTTCCCTTTTTTCCCTCATCCTTTTCCCTATCCTTCCACCTCCTCGTTCAGCTATATATTTCTTAACCTTTTTCGGCTTCCATATCCCTCTCCCTATATGGTCCTCCCTCCTCCGCCTCCCCATTATTCTCCTAATCTTTATCATGTGTCTCCTGCTTACTCATGTTATTATTACTCCTTGTCCAAGTCCTGCTGCCATATCCATTTCTCCTATGTTGCTCCCCTTTTCAACTAATTCTTGCCCTATTTCCATACTCGCTATTCTTCCGCCTCGTCATCCTCTCCTCCTCCCTTTATTCTCGTTCTCCCATACTCCTTTCTTTTCCCCTTCCTTTACTACTACTCCTTTTCCTCATCACCCTCTTTCGCCTCCTCCTCCCCCTCCTCTTCCTCCTTCCATTTCTCTCCCGTTCTATTTCTTTCCATTTAGCCTTCGCTCACTTCTCCAACTCTTCTTCTCCATCTTTTTTTCTTCTTATAAACAACAGTTTATAACTTCATTATTACATTTCCTCCCCTCTCGTCTAATTTATTTTCCTCCTTCTCCTCATACCCCCTCCTCTGCTTCCTTCTTCTCCGCTTCTGACCCTCCTCCTACTTCCCCTTATCCTCCTTGTACACTTTCTCCTTCCCCCTCCTTTGCCCTTCATCATTGTCCCTCCTCCTTCTCGTCCTCCTTCCTTTTCTCCTTCTCCTCCGTCCTTCGTTCTCCGTATCTATTCCTTATCTGCTCCCTCCTTAAATTTTCTTCCACGTCATTTTTATCCTTCTATTTTCACTCTTCGATTTTCCTCTCCAATTATGTCTTCTTCTCCCCCCTCCCCCCTCCCCCTTCCAAATCTTCTTCATCATCATCCCCTTTCTCATGCTCGTCATTACTAATTTAGGTGCATATTTGTACATTGTCTTAACGTTAGTTTGTTTCTTTTGAATATTTGCCCCTCATCCATCTTTTTCGTTGATTTTGATGATGATGAAAGTTCAGCCCAAGGAGCATTATTCGAGTAATTTCGATTGTACGTTTTTATAATTCTATCGCGCAATGCCCTTATTCTCCCCCTCAGCTTCTTCATTATCCTCCTTCTCCGTCTACCCTCACTTTCCTCAATCATTTTCCCCTTCCTCTTGTCCTCCTTGTTCTCATAATTCCTCTCCTTGTACTCTTCTTACTTCCCCTTTCCTTACCCTTCATCGTCGCCCCTCATTTCTCTTCACCTACCCGACCCCATACCCTTTCAGCTTCTTCTTTGCATCCTTCTTCCCCTTATTTCCCACTGTGCATCCTCCTTATATTTCCCTAGCTCGTTCACATCATTTTTCCCCTCCTATTTCTACTCTTTCTTTTTCTCCTCCAATTCTTCCTCTTCCTCTTCCTCCTCCTCCCCCTCTTACTCCACATCTTCATCAACATTATCAACATCACCACCGCCGTTCAACTTCAAGATTTAATCAATATAATAAACTACTCTCTACACATATATATGCCTACCATGTGACTTTGTAGGGCCAAAGTTACCAATTGTTACCTTGAACAAGTTCAGAGAAAAAATCAACACATAAATATTCATCTGGTTAAATACTTGGAGGTGAAAAAAACATGTCATGTAATTTTTGGTTAATATGTATCATGTTCATGTTCAGACATCATTCATATAGTTTGTGTATTAAATTTGTGATAACCATTTCGTCTTAAGCTTAAGACTAAGAAAAGTCACCCCTTACAATAAAATGTACCCAATTTTTTGATAAAAAGTTACCAATAATATTTTGTCGTTAAAATGATCACTTTTGATTACTAAATTGCGACATTTTTTCTCAACTTAAATTTAAGACGAAAATTGCTCGCCTTAAAAGGAAATTTCTGATAACTTAAATAGATCCTAATTCCTAAACACTAAATCAAAAGTTGTATGAATTTGTGAGATATTTTCTCACAGTACGAAAAATACACAAACTTTTCTAAAATGACAATATGGATGATCTGAAAGCAAAAATATGTCATTGTATTTCAACATATATATTATACTAAAAGCACTTGATTGTCAAAGTTGGTGTCAGGTGACGAACAAGGTTCAATGGGCACAATTTTGGGATGGAAGTAGTATAAAATCAACTTAGAGCTGCTAAAGCACTATGGTCGCCTTTCTAAGTTATGTCCATGGACTCCCTATCAGTTTTCTACAAAGAAAGACTTCAGTGAAACCAGATTCACTGGCCAAATAAACCGCTTCAGCATGCTTTTCATTCCTCACCAATTTTTCTATTCAATCTGCAAAGAAAAATAATTCCTGAAATCTTTGTGCAAAGGCAAATCGTATCAAGTAGGTAAGATGCAAGGCACACATTAGTCTAGTCAAAACCAAAGCAACATCAAAGTAGCCATTTGCCGCATGATATAGAACCATATACTTTGGGTACGTATGCAGGCATAGGAAACCTAACTGACAAGGCATCTTTGTAAGCAACTTTCCACAATCAGGTTTCCTAGAAGACAATTACATAAGACGTACACAAGATACCTATTTTACGATACCATATTTGACTTTTTCCCTCACTCATTCTCCCTCACCCATTACCATGACACCAAATTTAATTTAAATTGGACATACTTAGATGAAGCAGACCGAGAAGCTCACAGTTTTAGTCCACATACTACGATTTTCATAAATTCTTGACAGTATCCTCTACTGTTTTTTCAATCCTACTCTAGGATTGTGGTAAACTTGTAAGGCAATAAGCATAACCTAGTTTCTTCCCTTCTCTACTCCCTGACTCTTTTAAACTATTTACCAAGCAAAAACACATACTCCCTACATAATTTTTAAGATATTTAAACCCTAAAACAAACAATAATACAAATGTTGAAGGTTCATCTTAGAACTCCAATCAACACAAACCAAACCACAAAATGTTGGATTCATGTAAGATTATCTGAGCAAAATCCAACAATATCTCGACACCAAAGTTTTTCATCAAATAATATGGGATTTCTCTAATATAGTTGTAAGCTTCCTTAGGGTACACCAATCCATTAAACACAAATTTTTATTTCAGACAGTCACTATCCACTTTAAGCTAAAGACGGGTCAAATACATACCAAATTAAATTACCCCACTTGTTGCCTAGAAAATACCAAAAGTTTTAACTTTATCACCACCACTTGGTAGTATTCGACCCGTTTTTAGTGTTAGACGGATAATACCCGTCTTAACCAAGACTTAATAATAAACAACAAAGAATCAACGAAGAAACTCACTTGAGGCCGTCTTAAGCTTAATACGGCCTCTTTCCAAGCTATCCATTTCAGTTAATGGTAGCTATAAGGACTACATTCAAAAGCTTAATACGATCAAACAAAACTAACAATATCAAAAATTAGCCCCCCCCCCCATATGGCCATCCCAGGAACAACTACTGCTCGAATTTCTAAGCCCCCAACCCAAACTACAAACACCGTCCTTAAACCCAATCAGCATGGCAACTTATAGTAAGCGTCAGAAGTTGAGTCGCCAAACATGCAGAAAGAGGACAAAGTGGAAGTAAACCCAGCAACAATCAAGAATTGTGGTACAAAATCTCACATTCACTAAGTAAGAGCGTGAACATCAACTGCAATAATATATAACTGTTCCAAGTTGAATAATCATATGAGTTAGGGTGCATTGTGGATAACTGTTCATATAAAATGAGTTAAATAATATATAACTGTTCCAACTAAAATTGTGAATTAGTTATTTTTCCGAGGCTTCGGTAAAACACGCACCATAGAACCATGAGGAGTGTCATCTATCTTCTCCCTCCAATCTCTCCTACTTGCACTCTTTATCTTCTCAGAATCGAGGTCTTATGAGTGTAGTCTGCCTCATGACCTGAAACCATATAACCATAAGGGGTGTAGTCCCACTAAAAATTTAAGAGGCAATCCAATTCAGTCGTGAATTTCCTCTTTTAATGACCGATGATTGGAGTTCGGAATTTTTATTAGAAGGTTTCAGTTGGATGGCGCCAATCGCAAAATTTTAGATCATTGTTGTAATAGCATAGATTTAAATTTGTTCGCGTTTTCATCTTGCAGTTTTAATCTATTCTGAATATACACAACTCACAGCAATATCTCTCACATACATAGAATCTAGAGCAAATAAACAAATAACTTACCGTCGTCGTGCCTCCTGACTTTTTCACCGCCAAATCACCACCACTGGTACCACAAACGCCCCGTCATGTCGATACTCCGCGTGTTCAGGTCGCTAAATTTAGGCATCCTTGCCATCATGCTCCTGACAACAATTTTGGCAGTAACAATTAGAACAAGCAAACAAAATCAATAATTAGAGAAATTACCTAACTAAAATAACAAGCAAATAAAATTACAAAAGTGAAATTAATCATACTTGTTTATGAGATAAAAATAGAATTTTGAATTTTAAAGTAATCATACCTATTTTGTGAGATAGGAAGCTAATTTTCGTCACCCTTACCCACTGCAACAACACCAACAAAAATCCACTCATAAGCAATGTAATCATAAAATTCAATTAAATTTCTACCTGGTTAACAAAATCAATCTATAATGAATAAATGAATCAATCTAAAATGAATTAAATAAAGAATTTTAAAGACATATTAGCAGATGAGTAACACCTTACCAATCAAATAACATCAATCGAAAATGAACAAAAAAAAGAACAAGAATCGGAAAAACCGCAATTGAGAAACCAACAACATCAACAACATAATGGCCAAATGAAAAATATTTACATTATATTTCATCAGGAACGCTAAAAGTTGAGGTTAAATGTCTAGAATGCACATGTGACCTCACCTTCGTAGTTTGACAAAGCATTGTTGTTACAAACGGCCAACTCTTCCAAGTCCTACATAAGAATAACTAAAGCTTCTTAATTAACTACGAAAAACAAAGATTCTCTAACACGACAAGTAACAATTTCGTAATGCCAAATACGGAGTACAAAAAAGGTGGAGGACGGCAAAGATAACCATTTTGACATAGAACACGACAAGTAACAAACAGTGTAAGCACTTCGGCAATAATTTAAAAAAGTATATAATGTTTGTTGTGAGAGCTATCCGCTATCTAGCAGCTGCTCAAATCGAATCTGTCTGCCTGAGATAGATATATTTGATTAACGAAGGTCAAATCGTCAATAGATGTAGTACCATTATCACCATGGTCATTTTAAGCACCATTTACCTACACAACTCCAACACTTTAGCATATATGGAGGATATCTCAACAAATAAGAACACACAAAACATGCCAAGATTTATAAGAATGAACTTATGCATATGCTTTAAACTGATCATCCCTCAGGTGCAGTGTGACTTAAAGTACCAAAAAATTCTAAAAGTAGGCAACATGATTAAGAGAACTATCTGAAAGTACCTATAATCGTAGCTAACAAGCCGCCTATGTTAATATTTGCTGCAAGTTCTCTTTAGCATTGTATCGAACACTTGGTGTACGTCTTTTAGAGAACCCGGATTTTAGTTGAAAACCCCCACTTTTAACAACTTCAACATCATCATGTAGACTTCCAAGACATTAACACACAAAAATATTAAATAAACCAAATCACCATTTAACCTAATCCCAATCACCCAAATTCTTGTTTTGCATAAATCCTAACAAAACAAAACTAATTGATTATTGCAGGATAACCTTAACATATAAAACTTACAATTTAAATATTTTGGTGGTCTGAGCATTAACATCATCTTAATAATAATCATAATAGATAATTATCATCATCGTGGTTGGAGTTGTGTGATGGGTTTCGGATCATCCTTTTGCGCAGTTGAATATTCAAATGGAAGAATCATATATAAATTCACTTTTAAAAATATGGGTATCAACAAAGAGTTAGTCAGAGGGACAATCATACCCAGAGAATCATCGTCTTTGGCACCATCATCATCTGAAGAAGAAGCCGAAATATGGAATACACTTAATGCAATGATCGGAAAATGAGCGTACGACAAAGTCAAGAGAAGGATGATGGTGGAAATATTAAACCCCAACTATGGAATGAATGCTAGAGTGAATGGAGGAATGAATGGCAGTGAGTGAAGGAAGGAGAGGATAAGGGAAATGAGTAAAATTAAAAGAGGAAAGTTAATGGCACAAAAAATGTGTGGCGGAGGAATTAGGAAGAGTGAGTGAATGGGAATGAAAGAGGAAAGTGACAAGAAAGAGGAAAGTGTTGTTCATCACATGGTAGGCACATATTTTACTGCTCTACTGTTCAATTAGAAATGTTTTTCAGATCTCATGCATTTATAAAGGTTAGGGATAAGTAAGAGATATTTGTCAACATGTTTCTTTCCTTTCTTAATTCCTCTTCTCCTCCCTCAAATAACCCTTTTCACCTTTCTTATTTCTTCTTTCTTCTTTTATCATCTTCAATAGTTTTTTCCCCATTAAACACTTCCCCTTAATTTTACAATATTTTCCCTAAGTTCCACATATTTAAAATGGTACTTTGCCTGCTTGATCTTCATCATTCAACCAATTCAAAAATCAAAAAATATTTGTCATGTAAACATCGATTTATTCTTCATCTTCATCTTCCTCTCGCTTCATCCGTATTTAATCCCTGCTCACTTCCAGTACCCCCATGTTCTTCACCTCAGACCTAAACTCCTCTACAAATCAAACCACATCAGATTTCGTATACCACCACTAGCCACTGAGTTCATCATAAGATTTGCTTTTTATTTCAATGGGTTCGATTACTCGATTGAAGAACTTGGTTTTTGAAGAAAACAAGGAAGTAAATGGAAAGACACAATTAATCTTCTTATTTCTGAAAGAGTAATATGTTTTATGTGTCTGGGGTACAAATGTCCTTTCTATAATAGGTGCTTGGAATATAAAAAAAAGGGGAGAAGTAGATTTGCAGGGTCTCACTTTTTTTTACAACAAAGAGAACAACCTATACTGCCTTATGAACAATTGAACAACATTGTGGGCTATTCTATTACAATTCATATGACAAAGATTAACCGATAAACAATGAAATTGACTACTTAAACTATGAACCACTTTGAATAGAGATTTGCTTTCTTGAGAAACTTGAATTGCCCTTGCAAAACATAAACTTAAGCTAAGGCAATCTGTCTAACATCAACATGTTGAAAGCCTTCATTCATCCCCATAGGACTGCCTAGTGGATAGAGGAAACGACAAACACCTATTTGTTGTTAAATACTAGGGATTGATGCTCGTCCATCCAAATGACCCAACCTAATCCACCTTTAAAATTAGGGAACCAAGGTGGCTCCCAATCAACCAAAAACTATTATAATCTTTGATTTTTCGAGACTAGAAATTTTTTGAGGAAAGATCTTTTTTGTCCCTTCTTCGTTCTTGCTTCTTTCGCATCCCATCATAGTCCTTCAAAACTCTCAATTCCTTATGAATTAAATTTAGGCATGTCGGTGGGGTATTCACTTCATTCCTGGAGATCCGGATCGAGCTTGCCAGATTTCCCAAATTATCGAGAGGAAAGTAATTATTCGATCTTGTCTATTTTGAGATTTCGAAAGATATTTGATCTAATTAATGATTCAGAGCCGGACAACTACATGGTTCCCCAAATCATCTTTTATATTCAAGTATCCTCCAAACCAGACACAACAGGAGAAGGAGCAGTCACGGAAAAAATGATCGAGAGATTCAATAATCTCATTTTCGTTCCCACATAATTTACATGAAGGATCAACTCTCAAATTCATTTTCTTGAATTCCAGTCCAACGGGTAATGTATGAGCAAGAATTTTCCTGATAAGTAATTTCCACTTGAACGACTCCCTTAATTCCAAAGTTTTTTCTTGCAGAAGTCAGAAATAATTGGCGACATTCTACTTTCCTCTTTTCTAGATAATTTATTAATAACTTCCCTATCCTGCGCCGAAAGATATCCCTATTTCAGAGAATAAATACTTGATTTTGAATTTTTTTCAATAAGATTCATCCATTTTAGATTGATCCGGAATTGCAATGGACCAAATCTGGTGACAAATTGATTCAAGGTCCTTAAAACTTCAACCATTAATCCATTTTTCCTCCCAAAAGTTCAACGTAGAGGGATTATCAATACTCAATGTTAATCCCTTTTTAATAAGATTATAACCCCAACAAATATTTCGATCTCCCCAAGACCAAACCTTATTGGTATTCCAAAGGGAAGAGATCAGGAACCTTGGTAAGCCCATCTTTCTTTCCAAATGTGGAACTAATTAAATTAGATGATTCTGAAATAATTTTCCACGCAACTTTGGTCTCAAAGCTTGATTAAAAAAGAAATATTACGCAAACCAAGACCTCATTACCTTTTAATAGACTAAGAAATTTTTTACTGCACCGAATAACCTTTGATCGTTTAGTCCACCTCACCAAAAATGCAGCATCAAGGAATTAATCTCTGACGCTACACTTATTGGCATACGAAATACGGATATAGAGAAATTGATAATAATAAGAGAACTGAACAAATTAAGGTTAATCTACCAGTAACAGACAACAACAAGTTGTTCCATGAATAAAGTTTCTTTTTAACTTTCCCAACAATAGTTTTCAAAAAAAAAAACCCCTTTTAGAGTTTCCAACGTCCATCCGGAGCCCCGGATATGTGCCGAGATTTTTTTGATTCAAAGGAAGTGATTTCCAATGATCGTTTGTTTATCTGGAGCGTACAATTAGGAATGAAAATAATGGCAAACTTTTCTTTGTTGATTATTTGTTCGGGGAAATCGCAATAATCATAGACGATGCCCATAAGGTTCGCCACATCCAACTCATATCCTTTAATGAAAAACAAAGAGTCATCTGTAAATAAAATATGAGATAATTCCAAAGTAATCTTTCAGACTTTGATTCTCTTTATAAAACGTTTAGCTTGGGCATTGGAAAGCAAATGTGAAAGAACTTTTGAGCATAGAGCAAATGTAACGTCCTCATCTACCAGAGAGCCTTGCCAAGGCCTACCTTATTAAATAGGAGCGCTACCATCTCGGTTACCGGTTACCCGAGATAGTCAATATGAAACAGACAATAACGAAACAACATTTAATTAAAAGCAAGGTTTAACGTGATTACAACATTGTCTCAAACCAAATGTCAAATACAAAGTCTCCAAACTAATGTAGCAACTCAAAAATAAAGTCTAAGGACTAAGACACTGCGGAAGCTAAGACTCGTCATCCAGCGGCATCCCAACCAATCCCGACGCATAGTTAATGGAATACCTACTAAACTCGTGCTTACCATTCCCCAATAATGGTTCAAAGCAGTTTCGAAAATAAAGAAGGGGTCAGTACATTCATGCATCAACCAATTCAATATCATAGTCAAATAACCATAACAAAGGAATTAGTATCATCTCCAAATCCAGTAACCGAGTTCCCGCTGAAACGGTAACCCTTGCCAGCGTCAGACTGCAGATCTGAACAACGTACCACATACCGATGCCAAACCGCAACACTGGACATCTGAGAGTTCCTCGAACGTTAATGCGCACATCCCTTTTGTGGCGGGAGTCACAAGAGGCAAACTTGGGGTGTGGAACCGTCTCCCACAACGGACCCCCAATTAAGAACCAATCACAATCATCATCATCATCATCATCATCATCATCATAACCATCATCATCATCATAACCATCATCAATCATCATCATCAGCAACAATCATAATCAATCAACATATAAATGTACCGAGTAGGAAACCCTACCTCAAAGCAATCCGCAACAATGACACATAAGACTAGAATCCTTCCTCTACGAATTCTCCCCCTAATTACATACAATAATCTAAGTCAATAACAACGTAATTCTCCATCCCCAAAATAGATTAAGGTTCCAATAAGTCTACCCCATAATACTAAATAGACTAAATATAAAGATACTTACGATAAGATCGATGCAAACGAATGACTTCGACAAACAATCAATAGCAACCACGAGCTTAGTGATGGATTAAGGTGATTAAGGAGATGTTTGAAAGTGTGTTAGGATTTTAAAATGAAAGATTAACTGACGGATTATATATGTATAAACTCTTAATTATCTTAATCCAAAACCGCTCTAAAACCCCGTCAGGCCGGTGCACTCGGTCGAGTACTGACCATACTCGGTCGAGTGCCACTTAGGCAGAAGGCTATCTTAGCGACAAACTCGACTTACTTGACCGAGTACATTCAACTCAGCTGACCAAAGACACCACTTGGTCGAGTACACTCTACTCGACCGAGTACCAGGTTACTAGAATACGGAGTATCACAGTGAAAATGTAGGGAGATAATAGATAACCTTGACGAAATCCCGATCTTGGGTAGATAGTACGAGCGGGAAAGTCATTAATCAAGATTCTGTAAGAAACTGATCTAACACTTTAATTTCAATAATAAGATTTAAAAAATTAGGAGGAAAATTGGCATAAGTTAGAACGCCTAGAATTAAGTTCCAGTCAAGCTTATCATAAGCCTTGCTCATATCTGCCTTGATGACACATAGGCTGTCAAGTCCCATCTTTTTACAGTTAATACTAGAAATAGTTTCATGAGCATTGAGAATGTTGTCCGAAATACCTTTCCCTGAAATAAATCCATTTTGGAAGATGTCCACTAGACCCGACATCAACACTTTAAGTCTATTTCAATGCACTTGGTGATAACCTTCATAATCACATTACAAAGACTAATTGGCCTATAGTCTTCCACTCTTTCCAGGCCTTCATTAATCGGGATTAGGACAATGAATATTTTAATAAGCCCCTTGGTATGAACCCAAAATTAAGAAACCCTTAGAGCCCCCGCATAAATATCCTTTTTAACAAAATTTAGAATCTTTGAAAGAAATCCGCCGAAAAATCAATCGGGCGAGTGATTTCAAAGGGCCTATCTGAAATCTTTTTCCTTACCTCATTCTTCATAAACGATTTCCCCAAAGAAGTCTTCTCGGCTTTCGCAAGTTTATTCTTAAGATTATTAATCTGGTATGAGTAACTATCCATATAGTAGAGCTTATCAAATGGCCCAAGTCCATCGGTCCAACCCGGCCCAGTCCGCTTTTTTGAAGGGCTTGGGCTTTGATCTTGGCCCAAAGAATCCTTATGGGCCGGACCACAAAAGCCCAAAGAGTTTTTGGGTCGGGTTTGGGCCAAGTGTTTGGACCGGCCCGACCCATATTAATTAATTCACAAATATTTTTTCTTATAAAGTTTGGTTAATTAGCGTTAAAGTTATAAATAACTCTTTACAAACTCATATATATATATATATATATATATATATATATATATATATATATATATATATAAAGATAGGTTCTTATGAATCCACCAATTTTTGTGAGTCCATGAGTCCTCATCTTGGCCATTGGATGAGGGAGATGAATGGATGAGATTGTAGAGACAAAAGCACACTTAACACTAATCAATTACCTATGCACTAATTAATTAACTTTCTCTCTCTAGCCTTTAGTTAATCACTTTTGAGCACTTTTGAATTTCTGAGATTTGTGAGTGTAACTTCAGCCCATATTTGTGAAACTTCAAACTAAAATGTGATTTCGACTATATAAATTTGAATTTATGAAATTTCAAGACAAATTTATGTCATTTTAGACTTTTTATGAGTGTAACTTCAGTCATTATGAGTGTAACTTCAACCGTTATTTATGAAACTTCAAACTAAAATGTGATTTCGACTATATAAATTTGAATTTATGAAACTTTAAGACAAATTTATGTCATTTTAGCTTTTTTATGAGTGTAACTTCAGTCATTATGAGTGTAACTTCAACCGTTATTTATGAAACTTCAAACTAAAATGTGATTTCGACTATATAAATTTGAATTTATGAAACTTCAAGACAAGTTTATGTGATTTTAGCCTATTTAGAAGTGTAACTTCAGTCACTACGAGTGTTACTTCAACCATTATTTTTGTAACTTCAAACTAAAATTTGATTTCGACTACATAAATTTGAATTTATGAAATTTCAAGACAAGTTTATGTGATTTTAGCCTTTTTATGAGTGTAATTTCAGTCACTACGAGTGTAACTTCAACCATTATTTGTGTAACTTCAAGCTAAAATGTGATTTCGACTATATGAATTTGAATTTATGTAACTTTAAGACAATTTTATGTGATTTTAGCCTTTTCTGATTGTAACTTCAACCATTATTTGTGTAACTACAAGCCTTATATGTGTAACTTTAACCCAAAATACAATTAAATTTTAGCATTTTTATGAGTGTAACATTTTACTTTATTAGTGAAACTTCAATTATTATTTGTGTAACTTTAGTCATTTATAGGGTAATTTTATGCATTAGTCTTTTCTAGTGTTACTTCAGTCCAAACTAGTCAAATTTCAGTCCAAATCTCTGTAACTTCAGTCCAAACCTATGTAACTTCAGTCCAAACCTATGTAACTTCAGTTATATAACTTTAGTCTAAAATAGTGTAACTTTAGATCTAGAAATATAAACACCATAAAAAAATAAAAAAACGAAATCTAAAATAAAAAAATAAAAACATAACAAATTAAAAAAAAAACATAAAACATATAAAAAAATGTGTTACTTTAAGGTCATTTTGTGTTACTTTAATAAATATAAAACATATAAAACATATAAAAACATATAAAACATATAAAAAAACTTCAGTCATTATATGGGTAACTTCAGTCATTATATGGGTAACTTCAGATACTAAAAGTGTAACTTCAGTCATTATATAACTTTAAGGTCATTTTGTGTTACTTTAATAAATAATATGTGTTACTTTGATATATGTGACTTTAATAAATAAGACATGTAACTTTAATAGAGAATTTGTGTTACTTTAATATACAATATGTGTTACTTTAATATACAATATGTGTTACTTTAATAAATAATATGTGATATTTTAATAGACGTCATTAAAGTTTGACCCACCTTTTCAGATCTAAAAAACAAAGAAAAACAGAAAAATAAACAAAACAAATATTTAAGCAAAACTGAAGAAGAAAAAGAAAAGGAAAAAGAAAAAAAAGATAAATGATAACACCACCAAAACCATAAGAACACCACCAAAACCATACCATTTTTCAGATTTGACAAAAGAAAATAAGAAAAGAAAAGGAAGATGGTACAAATCTGAAAAAAGAAAAAAAAAAAGAAGAAGAAGAAGAAGAAGAGAGGAGGAGGCGGCAGGGCTGACGGCAGGGGCGGCAGCCGGCAGGGGGGCGGCAGTCAGTAGGTCGGTAGCAAGGGCGGCGGCGCGGCAGGCGTGGAGGCGTGGATGGAGGCGCGTGGAGGCGCGGCAGGGCGTGTGGTGGAGGCGCGGCAGGGCGTGTGGTGGAGGCGGCGACGTGGAGGTGGCAGGGGAGGAGGTAGGTGGTGGTGGGATTTTTTTTTATTTTCAGATCTACTTTTTTTGTGGTGGTTTGTGTCGGTTTTGGTGGTGGTGGGTGGTGGTGGTTGGGTTGAATGAAGGATGAGTATTATTTTGGGATTTTGAATTTATTAGGGTTTTAGAGAGAGATGAGAGGATAGATATTGTGTGAGATGAGAGAGAAGTAGTTGGGTGAAAAAGCTTATATATTGAATTAGGGTAGATTAGTGATTAATTAGTGAAATGTAGAGAGATAGTGGTATTAATGACCATTTAGGATAATCAATCTCAACCATCCATCTCTCTCATCCAATGGTCACAAAGAGGACTCATGGACTCACTCTTTTGGGATGGACTCTCTTGATCCTTTCTCTCTCTCTCTCTCTCTCTATAAATATATATATATATATATATATATATATATATATATATATATATATATATATATATATATATATATATATATATAGGTTCTTATGAGTCCACCATTTTTTGTGAGTCCATGAGTCCTCATCTTAGCCATTGGATGAGGGAGATGGATGGATGAGATTGTAGAGACAAAAACACACTTAACACTAATCATTTACCTATGCACTAATTAATTAACTTTCTCTCTCTAGCCTTTAGTTAATCACTTTTGAGCACTTTTAATTATCTGAGATTTATGAGTGTAACTTCAGCCCCTATTTGTGTAACTTCAAACAAAAATGTGATTTCGACTATATAAATTTGAATTTATGAAACTTCAAGACAAGTTTATGTGATTTTAGACTTTTTATGAGTGAAACTTCAGTCATTACGAGTGTAACTTCAACCATTATTTATGTAACTTCAAACAAAAATGTGATTTCGACTATATAAATTTGAATTTATGAAACTTCAACACAAGTTTATGTGATTTTAGACTTTTTATGAGTGAAACTTCAGTCATTACGAGTGTAACTTCAACCTATATTTATGTAACTTCAAACTAAAATGTGATTTCGACTACATAAATTTGAATTTATGAAATTTCAAGACAAGATTATGTGATTTTAGCATTTTTATGAGTGTAACTTCAGTCATTACGAGTGTAACTTCAACCTATATTTATGTAACTTCAAACTAAAATGGGATTTCGACTACATAAGTTTGAATTTTTGAAAATTTAAGACAAGTTTATGTGATTTTAGCCTTTTTATAAATGTAACTTCAGTCATTACGAGTGTAACTTCAACCCTTATTTGTGTAACTTCAAACTAAAATGTGAGTTCGACTATAAAAATATTTATTTATGTAACTTTAAGATAGGTTTATATGATTTTAGACTTTTTATGAGCGTAATTTCAGTCCTTACGAGCGTAACTTCAACCCTTATTTGAGTAACTTCAACTCAAAATGTTATATCGACTATATAAATTTGAAATTTGGTAACTTTAAGCCAAGTTTATATGATTTTAACATTTTATAAGCGTAACTTCAGTCTTTACGAATGTTACTTCAACCCTTATATGTGAAACTTTAATTTTAAGACATATATGTATAACTTTAAGACATATTTAGGTAACTTTAGTCATTTTTTAGGTAACTTATGTATACTACATGTGAAAATGTGATTGAATATTTTAATTTGAATTCATGTAACTTTAAGAATAACTTTCGTCCCCTAAAAGTGTCATTTTAAGCCTAAAAAGAGTAACTTTAGTCCTTAAAAGTGTCATTTCAAGCATAGAAAGAGTAACTCTAGTAAAAAAAATATGTAACTTCAGTTACTAAAAGTGTAACTTCAGTCATTATATGTGAAACTTCAGTAAAACAACAACACTAAGCACAAAAAAAATATGTATAACTTCAGCACAAAAATGTGTAACTTCAATCATTAATTAAGTAACTTCAGTCATTATATAAAAACGAGATCTACAAAATAAAACAAAGATTCAAAAGAAAAAAGAAAAATTAACATCCACACAAAAAAAATCAAGATCTAATTTTTAAAAAAGTGTGTTACTTTAATCAGATCTGAAAAAAAGAGACGATATAAATAATGTGTGTTACTTTAATAATATCAACAAGTGTAAACTTTAAGGTTATTTTGTGTTACTTTAATATATAATATGTGTTACTTTAATAGACGATATAGGTAACTTTAATAAATCAAGCGTGCAACTTTAATAGAAATTTGTGTTACTTTAATATACAATATGTGTGACTTTAATACACAATATGTGATACTTTATTAGATGAACTTTGACACATTTTTTCAGATCTGAAAAAAAAAAAAAACAGAAAAAAAAACAAAACATATATTTTTAAAAATAAAACAACAATAACAATATTTGAAAAAAAAAGAAGGCAAAAACATTAAAAAAAAATGGCAGGAAACATAAACCACCGCCATTCTCATCCTTTGACTCCGACACCACCGCCACTCTCTAACCCCCACCACCACCGCCATCCTCCTTTGACCCCGACACCACTTCCCCGACACCCACAACCACCACCAGACGGAGGGGAGGAGAGGAGGAGGGATCATGAAAACAGAGGAGAGAAGGACGGAGGTGGCCGGAGGAGGAGATAAGGAGAAGAGGCGAGGACGGAGGAGATAAGAAGAAGGGAAGGCCGGCAGGGGAAGTGGTGGTTTTGTACCGGTTTTGTTGGTTGTGCTGGTTTTGTGGTGGCAGGATAGGGGTAGTGGTCGTTGGGGTGACCGGTGGTGGTGGAGGGTGGTGGGCCGTGAGGAAGAAGAGAGAGTGGCCGTAGGGATGGCGTCGGTGGAGAGAGAAAGAGTGGCGTGGGTGGTGACGGCGTCGGTGGTGGCGGCGTCGGTGGTGGCGGCGTGGAGGATGAGGGTTTTTATTTGTAGATCTAGGTTTTTTTTATTTTGGTTTTTGTTGTTGGTTTTATTTGAGAGGATTGATGAGAGATAAGGGAGGTAGAGAGAGAGTGGGGGAGGTTAAAATGAGAGAAAAAGATGAGGGAAGGGTATAAGTATTAGGGTTTGGATTGGGTATGTATTAGTGGGTTTGATTAGTGGGGATGTGAGAGAAGTGGATTAAACACCCACTAATGACCATTTTCTTGTTTTCATCTCAACCCTTCATTTCCAAGATCCAATGGCTCACAAAGGGACTTATGGACTCACTATTTCTATAAGGACTCACATGATCCTTTCTCTCTATATATATATATATATATATATATATAGGATCATGTAAGTCCATCTTCAATCTTTGAGTCCTTTAGTTCTTTTTGTGGTCATTGGATGGGGGAGATGGATGGCTGAGATTGATTCTCCTAAAAAGTCATTAATATCATTATCTCTCTAGCTTTCACTAATTAATCACTAATCTACCCTAATTTAATATATAAGCCTTTCCTCCCAATTACTTCTCTCTCATCTCACACAATATTCATCCTCTCTTCTCTCTAAAACCCAAACAAATCAAAAATTCCAAATAAATCACCCACCTTCTTTCCTCACACATCACCACCAAACCAACCACCACCCAGTCACCATCTCCCAACCACCCTGACAGCCTCTTACGACCACCCACCACCACCCTCTCCACGACCACCAACAACCACTCATCTCATTTCCTCACCCACCATCACCTCCCTCTACGACCCTGCTCACCACCACCTCCCTGCCTCCCTCCACACAACCTCCCACACAACCCAAAAAAAACAAAACCTAGATCTGAAACTAACCCCCAAAAAACGAGATCTCACTCCCCCTCCTCCTCGCCGCCGACATCGCCAGCCACCAGACACCAGTCGCCATCCCTCGACGCTTCCCCCTGCCAGCCGCCACCCAACACATACGACGCCGCCACCCTTATACCACCTTCTTCTCCCTAAAAGTACCACCACTAAAAACAAGATCTAGAAAAAAAAACAAAAAGTAGATCTACCACCTTAGCCGCTCCTCGCCTCAGCCGACACCACCACCACCAAGCTGCTGCCACGATGCCACCACCCAAATCAGAAGAAGGTGATGCGCCGCTCCTCCTCTCTTCAAGTCGCTCCTCCTCCTAAGCCGCTCCTTAGCCGCTCCTCCTCTCCTGATGCCCCACCCAGATTGTGGGTCGTGGGTTTGGGAGGAGTAGGTGGTGGCGTCGAGGTGGTGGGGGAAGAGGTGGCGTCGGGTGGTGGGTAGTTCAAATTTATTATTTCTTTTGTTTTTTTATATCTACTTTTTTTTTTCAGACTTAGTTTTTTTTTCTTCCACTTTTATAGATCTTTTTTTTCCTTGTCATGATATGTTATTTTTGTTGTTATTGGTGGTGGTTGAAGTTACATCATTATTAACTAAAGTTATACTATTATTGGTTAAAGTGTTCTTTTATATTATTTTTACTTTCAAGATCTAATTTTGGTTGTTTTTATGTTTTTTTTTTTTCCATTTCTGTTTTTTTGTTACGTCTTTTTAGATCTTTTTTAATTTTTCAAATTTCTTATGTCATTTATTGTAATTTTAGATCTCATTTTTTTTAAATGAGTTACACTATTAAAGACTGAAGTTACATTATTAAGGACTGAAGTTACATTATTAAGGACTGAAGTTACACTATTAAGTACTGAAATTACACTATAAAGGCTTGAAGTTACACTATTAAGATTTCAAGTTACATTATTAAGGCTTGAAGTGACGCTTTTAAGGCTTAAAGTTACACTTTTAAAGAATAAAGTTACACTATTAAAAATTGAAGTTACACTATTAAAAATTGAAGTTACCAGGGCTAAAGTTACCTAAACTTATCTTAAAGTTACATAAATTAAAATATTCAATCACATTTAGTATAAATGACTGAAGTTACCCAAAAATTGACTAAAGTTATCTACACATGTCTTAAAATTACTTATATATGTCTTAAAATTAAAGTTTCACATATAAGGGTTAAAATTGAC
The DNA here is from genome assembly GCA_022085475.1 of Heliosperma pusillum. Lineage (NCBI taxonomy): Eukaryota > Viridiplantae > Streptophyta > Magnoliopsida > Caryophyllales > Caryophyllaceae > Heliosperma > Heliosperma pusillum. The sequence goes on from JAIUZE010075410.1 coordinate 103,975, forward strand.
TAAAGTTACACTCGTAAAAAGGTTAAAATCATATAAATGGTCAAAATTACCAAAATTCAAATTTGTAGTCGAAATCACATATTGGGTTAAAGTTACACAAATAATTGTTGAAGTTACACTCGTAGTGACCGAAGTTACACAAATAATGGTTGAAGTTACACTCGTAATAACTGAAGTTACACTCATAAAAAGGTTAAAATCACATAAACATGTCTTAAAGTTACATAAATTCAAATTTATATAGTTGAAATCACATTTTAGTTTGAAGTTACAAAAATAATGGTCGAAGTTACACTAGTAATGACTGGAGTTACTCTCATAAAAAGGCTAAAATTACATAAATTTGTCTTGAAGTTTCATAAATTCAAATTTATGTAGTCGAAATCACATTTTAGTTTGAAGTTACATAAATAATGGTTGAAGTTACATTCGTAATGACTGAAGTTACACTAATAAAAAGGCTAAAATCACATAAACTTGCCTTGAAGTTTCATAAATTCAAATTTATATAGTCGAACTCACATTTTAGTTTGAAGTTACAAAAATAGGTGCTGAAGTTACACTCAAAAATCTCAGAAACTGAAAAGTGCTCAAAAGTGATTAACTAAAGGATAGAGAGAGAAAGTTAATTAATTAGTGCATATGTAATTGATTAGTGTTAAGTGTATTTTTGTCTCTACAATCTCATCCATCCATCTCGCTCATCCAAAGGCCAAGATGAGGACTCATGGACTCAAAAAAGAAGGTGGACTCACAAGAATATATATATATATATATATATTTATTGAGATTCATCAACTCTTCTTTAAGATGGGACGACCCTTAAGACGGGCGACGAGTCAAACCTCCCCTCACAAAGAGCAAGTGGGGGGATCCATTTGCCCTCCACTTGCCTCCTACTTGTTCTTTGTGAGGGGGGCTTGACCCGTCTTAAGCTTAAGACGGGTATCCCCGTCTTAAATGAGAATTTGTGATTGAGATTTAAAAGTGGCGTTTACATAGCATATATCATATCTACTAGATATGATTAAGCATTATAATGTGCCGAATTATATTTTTAGAGACGAATTCATATGCGCTTCATCATATTTGTACGTTTTTATAAACTAAGTATGTTTTTGAAGTAATAGTTGAAGGAATTATGCTAATTATCTTGTTCGGTAAGTCGTAAATTTAAAGGCCCAAAAACCCATTTTAACCCATAAGGGCCGGACTTGGACTCGGTAAATAGGCCCACACATATGGACCGTTTTTATTATCTTGACCCGACCAAAGCCTGCATGGTCCCGACCCATGATCACCAACCATATAGTTTTCAAAAGGCACTTGAAGGTCTTACAATATGAAAATACCTTTGAAATAGGATTGGAAAAGAGCACTAATAATCTCGTTTAAGTCGAAGGTCCAAAGACCCAACTCTTTTCTGATCCCAATGATTTTATTTGCGCTTGCTACCTTTCACCCAATTAAAGAAGAGTTTAGTACAAATATCTCCCTCCATGGCTCATTTGTTTTTTTATAACTGTTTTCAATAAATTCCAGCAGCTTTAGAAAATTTTATAATTAATTGTTCATGGCACTTATTAAACTCTTCCTCGCTTCCCCTATTTTAAATTTCGAAGAGTTGATTCCCAAAATACTATCAAATTCCGACCATTTAATTCCCCATTCATTTTTTTTATTACAAGCCCAAGATCGAAGCCCATTCCTTATACTTGAGAGATTTTTTTGTATGATAGAAATAGAGGATCCGCGAATATCATGATCCCAATAATTCTTGATTATTGATATCCATTAATCCGTTTCAATTTTCTAGGAAGAGAAAATGTTAGCCCCACTTAAATGGTTGAAACCTCTCAATTTGTCATAAAGGTATTCAACCTGATTGAAATCCCCATACAAAATGAAAGGATGATCCAACCTGAAATTTTTCCTCCAAGTAATTCCACACTTGCTTGCGCTACGAAACTTTCGATTCACCATACACGCAACACAAAGGCCATGCTTGTCCTTTCCGCTTAATTTGAAAGAGTAGCAAATTGTTATTACTATTAATACATTCCAATTTTACGTCTTGCTTCCAACCTACCCATAAACCACCCTTAGTATCATCCGTACCCCATCCTTCAAAATCCAAGAACCCAAAGGATCGAAACAAGCTAGCTACTTTAACCTTAGAACATTTAGTTTCAGACAAAAAAAATAAGATCATACATACTATATTTTAAGAGTGCTCGAAGATTAAAAACTGTAGGGTCGAGCACATCATTAAACCCCTGCAGTTTCAACAAAGACCTCTCATGTCAATTGAGGAGGTTGAGAAGGGCCAACTTCCGCAACACCCCTACGGAAATCTTCATTCTCCATAGTATCAGACAAAATATCTTCACCAAAATTCTCTTTAATAGCCATACGTATACCAACAGATAAAGGAGCCATATCTGACGATGAAGATCGAGCCTCAATCTGGCCTGGAGGCCCAACAAAGTGATCAATAACAAACTGAGTAGAAGACGAATAACTATCCAGAGAATTAATTGTATTAACATTTTCCAAACACATATTTTTTGCCAAATCCTCTAAGATAATCAGAAGCTTCATCTATAGAAGACCATTGATCTTTCATGATTTTTGTTACACTGGATTTAGAGATCGCCATTCTCTTCCCTCTTTTACTTAGGGTTTCTTGGTTCATTACAAGAGGCTCAAAGGCAACCTTTTATTTGATAGACACAAGTAGTAAATGAGTATAATTTAGAAAACTAATTGAAAATAACAATACAGATGAAGATGGATGATGGATTGATAATGATAGAAGAAAAAGTTTTAGAACAGTTAAATGATGAGGGTGAAAGTAAAGAAAGACAAAAATGAAAGAGAGAGAGGGTGTTTAAAATTACTAAGGGTTAACGGTAACCTGTTGAGCTGATTACCTTTTCAATGGTATAAATTTGAGAAAAATGAGTCAAAAGATATAAGGTTAAGTATATGAGATAAAACATAGGAGCGGATAATTTGTGGCGGAGACATAAATTGGATTGATCACATTAAATAACCCAAAAAAATCTATCTTAATTATACGAGTAAAACGGTAAAAAGAAAAAAAATCCAAAGTGGCATTAGCATAGTGGAGCGCGGGGGTCCCTCAAAACGTTGCAATATGACAACGAATTGAGCGGTCTCAAGTTCGACTCCCTACACGGGACTGCTGCGGTTATCTACCATCAAGGGTTACCTTGATGACTTACATGGTCCCCGGGCTTGCAGGGTGTTCGGGTGTTCCCTTGGGTCACAAAAAAAGTAAAACGGTAAAAAACATTTTATTGAGAAGTCCCGGTAAATTTGATACTTCCTCCCTTCAACTCCACTCTACCATATTTCCTTTTTTTATCCATTCAACTTCACTCTACCACTTTCCTAAAAAAGAATGTAAAATGACCACTTTATCCTAATCAAAACATCTTATTTACATATAATGTCACTCATAACCCACCCATATCCCCACAAATATCAATTTAATAAAACATCTTACACACCCCTATGTACTTATATTAATTGTTTAATGGTTTCCTTAATATTTGTGCAAAAAGCAATATGATAGAGTGGAATTGAATGGATGAAGTATCTTAACCAAAAACACCATTTCCCTTTTTACACATTTGCCAATTTACATATTACAACTTAAATATCTTTAATTCTACATTGTCAAAAAAATATAAAAAATGATAGTCTTATAACATGAATCAAACAAGATCGCACGTGACTATATTTTTTCTCAATATATACCGCAAGTAATATCCAAGTGGTGAATAATGGGTTTGGTTATAAACAGAGGAAGTACTCCCTTTGGCGAATATGTAGGGTTAATTTTCTTGAAAACCTCCATTTAATTCGTTTCCTTGTTCACTCGCATTCCCCCATTTCTCCATCCTCTTCAATTGATTCCCAAATGTCTAATCCACACCCCTAATTTCCCAAAACCCTAATCCTAATTTCTCCCCAGAAACCCTCCGCATTCAAATCTAACGATGCCAGCGTTCATATCCGACGAAGAATTCGCCGTCATTCTCTCCACCGGCGATGTCACTGCGACGGCGGAGAAGGCCGACGCTTTCATCAACCGCCTTTTCGCCGAAATCGAAACGCTGAAAGCGAAAGCAGACGCTTCCTCCATCATTGCTGAGCAAACGTGTTCGAGTCTCGAGCATAAGTATCTTTCTCTCACCTCCGAGTTTTCCGCGCTCGAGTCACGTAACTCGGAGCTTGATACCAGTCTTCAACAGCGCTCTTCCGAGCTTGCGCTTGTTAAATCTGAGAACCACCAGCTTCATCTCAAATTTGTATGTTTTTGATTTTTTATTATTGTTTTTGAGTTATGTGTGCTTTTTGTTTGATTGATTTACTTGGTTCCGAAGGTTTTTCGGAGCTAGAATTTGATGTTGGGGGCTAAAACGCTAAGTATGATGGGTAATTTTAGGAGGGTGAATTAATAATAAAGTATGGTGAAAGATTGAAAATGGAGTATTTCAATATTTTGATTTGATTGTTCTAGGAGTGACAGCCTTGCTAACTTCTTTGTTCTGAAACTGGTAACCTTGTAGACGGAGTAGTTTCATTGATTGGATTAGTTTTAGAACATGGTTTATGCTTAATAGGCGGGTTATGAGCACTGGCAGGGACGGCATTACTTTTAGAAAATGTTTTATGCTTAATTGGACAGTTATGATCACTAGACGAGACGGTATTACTTTTAGAGAATGTTTTATGCTTAATAGGACGGTTATGAGCACTGGCAGAGACGGTATTACTTTTAGAAAATGTTTTATGAACTAGTAGTAACACAATATGGTAACCTAAAGAAACAAAAATTAAAATTTTGCAACATGGCAACCTTATTGGAAATTTTGACCAAGTATTTCAGTATTTTGACAGTCATGTCTAGCCCTCTTCACCTCGCCATTGGTTTTGAAAGTAAAAACGTTGTGGAAGGAGTAGTTTTGTTGTCCTATGCATCAACTATATCTAGGTTTCGTAACTTGCTTAGCTTCGAATATTGTAAGTTTTTTAAGCTTTGTTTGTTGACAACGAGGCTTAATTATCTGCCTAGTCTGAGAAGTAGAGTATGTGTTTAGTTTATTGTTGTGAATATGAAAGTTGAAATGTCGCTGGATTAGTAGGTTTGTTCTACGATACTCAGTATTTTCTGAGGTTGGGTATAGGTTATAGCTATTAGTATTGGTGGGCGGGGGCAGCTTCATGGGATATTGGGTTAGACATTTATTTACTAGCCTTTATTTTCATGAAAGGCATCCACACTAGAGCCCCTAGAGTGAGCTTTATGGGAACTCTCACAACTCATCCGCAATATTGTAAAAACTGATAATTTATTTAACGGTCCCGATATATACAGCCCTATGGGTTGTACATAAAAACCATCAAATTGTTATAATTAATGCTAATTTCAATTTTCAAAGGAATCTAAATTAAAACCCAAGAGAACTAAATGTTCAATCCATTAAATACTACTGTAATTACTTACCAGCTATTCAATATTACTATAACATTCATATTGAATTTATATTAGAAAATCAAACAGCATAACTACTCAATGAACAAAATTCATGTGGTATTGTCGTTTGACAATACAAATGCAAAAAATTGAAACAATAGTTTTATAGCATCACAATGACAATTAAGATCGATATTAGCACCTATATCTTCAAAGTAAAGACGGGATTGAGTCCTAAATCTTCAGCGGTTTTTTTCTTCTTCTTTTGTGACGTAGATCCTTCATTCACATCATTTTGGGTAAAAACATTTTCTTTGATCGGACAAGTAGGTTTAGTATGACCCAATTGTTTACATATAGAAGAACACTTAATTTTCTTCATTCCCATTTCTTTTCCACCTCTAGCTCGCTTATTTTTTGGACGTCCTTTTGTCTTTGATTGAGGGGGGCATAATACTATATCTTCACCACCTCCAAATGCATCGATTATGACAGTGCATTCTTCTTCGATCAAGACATCGTCAACCACTTCTTGAAAATTTGTTGTAGATTCTAATGCATCACGATGCCACCGCTGAGGTAAGTACAACGGTGGAATATTGAAACAATCTGTATGCGCGAATACTCGCAATATATGACGACAAATAATGCCCCAAAACTCAAAATTTTTACAACCGCATATCGCTGCAACTCCATCCCAAAAGACTTTATGTTGTCTAGAATTGTCCTCTTCAAAATATTTTACCATAAACTCACTACAATCAACTTGATTAATTGTATACAAAACAGACCTTGCAAATTCATCTTGAAACTTTTTTAACGCAAATGGCGTAAAGATTTCAACAACTTGTTTTTCCAAAGGTGATTTTGTATTCAATGGAACATGCCTCAAAGTAGCGACAACTTTGTTATTTGAACGCCCTTGGTTGATTTCTTGAACGGCCATCTCCACCTGAAAATTGTACGAAATAAAGATAATTAGCTACATTAGATTTCAATGCTCACTCCAAACTTCGTAAACATAAAACTAACCTGCTTAGCAAAATCTCTCAAACATGTATGAGAGGAAACAAATCGCTTGATAAAGGCATTGATGCTTTCTGATCTTCCAGTAGTTATCATCCCCCCGAAAAAGTAATTGCGAAGGTAAGTCGGCACCCAAAATTGTCTCACTTTGTACAAACCTAGGATATGTTTATTGTTTTGGAGATTAAATTTATCAATCATCACAAACCAATTTTGCTCAAACTCTTCAAGTTCAGTCAGCTTGTATAATTTGTAAAAATGACTACACCATTCTTGGTAGTCATTACGTAAAAGACCCGCAAACCAACAACTAAACTTTGAAGTTATATGCCATATACAGTAAGCATGTTTTGTAGTTGGCATTTCAGTTAAAATTGCTTCGGACATCCAAGGATCCTGGTCAGTCAAGATACTCTTTGGCGGTTTCTTCATAATATTCACAAAAGTCTGAAACAGTAAAACAAAACTAGAGTAAATATACACATGACAAAAATCATAAGCCCTAGCCATGAAATCATTATAGAAAAAATATAAGTAAGCTAATCATAAGTCATACGTTCAGTAACCACTTAAAAGTAGATGTCGTCTCATTACGAAGGAGTGCAAAACCTAACAAAATTGTTCTTCCATAATTATCGACGCCGACAAAAATCCCACACGGCATGTCATATGAATTAACTCTATAGGTAGTATCAAGAACGACTACATCTCCGAACTTTCGATACCACTCAAAACTTTGAGCATGGCACCAAAAAGTATTTTCCAACCTCTTATTTTCATCCAATGTAAATGCATAATGGAACATTTTATTTTCTTCTTTTGCCAATTTCATATACTCCATTAAGTTCTTTGCATCATCATCTCCAATCATCCTCTTAACTTTACCAAAAAGATTGCGGATGTCTCGATCGAAAAAGGATAGCTCACCATGTTTGACATTTTTTTCAAGGTCTAAGACCCGAATTATTTGTCTAATTGACAATCTCGCTTCTTTATACATTAAAATTCTCTTTTCATCTTCTGGGGTTATATTTCGATTTGCTGGAAGAAAACGTAATTCTTCAGGTGACAACAAATCATGATTGTGGTCTATGACAAATGTGGTGACATGCCACTCTTCCGGAAATATATCAAAGCGTCTTTTAAGGGTAATACGAATATGAGCCGGACAACCACACTTTGAAGATCTCGTTTTTCTTTGGGTCTTAGACATATCAATAACCTTCAAACGTTGTTTTCCCGCGCGGTGACAAAGAAAATCTTGTCTAACCGTCTTACCATGTTTAGTATTTGTACGATCTTTAACCGCCACAAAACCATGTCTTTTTGCATAATTGTTATAAAAGACGTAGGCCTCTTCTTGGCTTTCAAAGGTTTGGCCAATTAAAGGTTCATCATCTTCTTCAATTACAGGTTCATTCAAATCAAAATCGAGCATAGTAAATTCTGAAAAAGAAAAAAAATATATATATATACAATATACAGAATATATAAGTGGGTAAAAATTCATTATTACTCCATTAGTAATCCATTACTGCAATTCTACACCATTACTTTTTTGATTTCATTGTTAGTTATGGGTTAACATTAGTCAATTTGATGAAAATTAATTGACAAAATTGTACAAAACATTGACAACTAATCGTATGTTGTGGAGAATCTAATGAAATTAATTGACAAAATTGTACCAAACATGGACAACAAATCCTATGTATAGGAGATTTTATTTTACAAAAGACAAAAATAATGAAACTTAATAAAATAAGAGAATAAAACTTACTTGTATGTGAGTATGTAGTTGTCTTGACGATTATCTTCTAAAATTTGTATTGTATAATGAAAACTCAATCATGGAGATTTTATCTATTGTTTGTATTTGGAGTAATAAAGGAGTTTTTATACTGTAGAAGCCTAGAAGGCTATGGTTAGAAGAAAAGGAATGATGGAAGTATAGGAAATGAATGAATTTAATGCTCACAGTAAAACAAACCTTTGTAATCGGTGTGTACAACAAAGATTCCAATTTGCTTTGAAAAGATAAGAGAATTTAATGCTTATTTACAGCCCATAGGGCTGTATATATCAATTCCCTTTATTTAATCATATGATAAAAGAAGATGTTATACATGTGGGGCATATGAGAAAGTGTTTCTTTCATAGCCGAGTCCAATTCAACTTTTGGATCCTTCAATTTTTTGATTTTGAGATACTCGGACCAATACCCATGTGGGATTCTCATATCCAAGTCTGAGCATCATAGGTTTCATTAGGTTTTAATTGACTTGGCCGCTTGGCGGAAGTTGAATATCGTTGAGAAACTTTGATCACGAATTACTCTATACCATGTAAGGCATAATTTTGCTAATTGTGCATTGCTACAAATCTACACAAATAATGGTTGAAGTTACACAAATAATTGTTGAAGTTACACTCGTAGTGACCGAAGTTACACAAATAATGGTTGAAGTTACACTCGTAATAACTGAAGTTACACTCATAAAAAGGTTAAAATCACATAAACATGTCTTAAAGTTACATAAATTCAAATTTATATAGTTGAAATCACATTTTAGTTTGAAGTTACAAAAATAATGGTCGAAGTTACACTAGTAATGACTGGAGTTACTCTCATAAAAAGGCTGAAATTACATAAATTTGTCTTGAAGTTTCATAAATTCAAATTTATGTAGTCGAAATCACATTTTAGTTTGAAGTTACATAAATAATGGTTGAAGTTACATTCGTAATGACTGAAGTTACACTAATAAAAAGGCTAAAATCACATAAACTTGCCTTGAAGTTTCATAAATTCAAATTTATATAGTCGAACTCACATTTTAGTTTGAAGTTACAAAAATAGGTGCTGAAGTTACACTCAAAAATCTCAGAAACTGAAAAGTGCTCAAAAGTGATTAACTAAAGGATAGAGAGAGAAAGTTAATTAATTAGTGCATATGTAATTGATTAGTGTTAAGTGTATTTTTGTCTCTACAATCTCATCCATCCATCTCGCTCATCCAAAGGCCAAGATGAGGACTCATGGACTCAAAAAAGAAGGTGGACTCACAAGAATATATATATATATATATATATTTATTGAGATTCATCAACTCTTCTTTAAGATGGGACGACCCTTAAGACGGGCGACGAGTCAAACCTCCCCTCACAAAGAGCAAGTGGGGGGATCCATTTGCCCTCCACTTGCCTCCTACTTGTTCTTTGTGAGGGGGGCTTGACCCGTCTTAAGCTTAAGACGGGTATCCCCGTCTTAAATGAGAATTTGTGATTGAGATTTAAAAGTGGCGTTTACATAGCATATATCATATCTACTAGATATGATTAAGCATTATAATGTGCCAAATTATATTTTTAGAGACGAATTCATATGCGCTTCATCATATTTGTACGTTTTTATAAACTAAGTATGTTTTTGAAGTAATAGTTGAAGGAATTATGCTAATTATCTTGTTCGGTAAGTCGTAAATTTAAAGGCCCAAAAACCCATTTTAACCCATAAGGGCCGGACTTGGACTCGGTAAATAGGCCCACACATATGGACCGTTTTTATTATCTTGACCCGACCAAAGCCTGCATGGTCCCGACCCATGATCACCAACCATATAGTTTTCAAAAGGCACTTGAAGGTCTTACAATATGAAAATACCTTTGAAATAGGATTGGAAAAGAGCACTAATAATCTCGTTTAAGTCGAAGGTCCAAAGACCCAACTCTTTTCTGATCCCAATGATTTTATTTGCGCTTGCTACCTTTCACCCAATTAAAGAAGAGTTTAGTACAAATATCTCCCTCCATGGCTCATTTGTTTTTTTATAATTGTTTTCAATAAATTCCAGCAGCTTTAGAAAATTTTATAATTAATTGTTCATGGCACTTATTAAACTCTTCCTCGCTTCCCCTATTTTAAATTTCGAAGAGTTGATTCCCAAAATACTATCAAATTCCGACCATTTAATTCCCCATTCATTTTTTTTATTACAAGCCCAAGATCGAAGCCCATTCCTTATACTTGAGAGATTTTTTTGTATGATAGAAATAGAGGATCCGCGAATATCATGATCCCAATAATTCTTGATTATTGATATCCATTAATCCGTTTCAATTTTCTAGGAAGAGAAAATGTTAGCCCCACTTAAATGGTTGAAACCTCTCAATTTGTCATAAAGGTATTCAACCTGATTGAAATCCCCATACAAAATGAAAGGATGATCCAACCTGAAATTTTTCCTCCAAGTAATTCCACACTTGCTTGCGCTACGAAACTTTCGATTCACCATACACGCAACACAAAGGCCATGCTTGTCCTTTCCGCTTAATTTGAAAGAGTAGCAAATTGTTATTACTATTAATACATTCCAATTTTACGTCTTGCTTCCAACCTACCCATAAACCACCCTTAGTATCATCCGTACCCCATCCTTCAAAATCCAAGAACCCAAAGGATCGAAACAAGCTAGCTACTTTAACCTTAGAACATTTAGTTTCAGACAAAAAAAATAAGATCATACATACTATATTTTAAGAGTGCTCGAAGATTAAAAACTGTAGGGTCGAGCACATCATTAAACCCCTGCAGTTTCAACAAAGATCTCTCATGTCAATTGAGGAGGTTGAGAAGGGCCAACTTCCGCAACACCCCTACGGAAATCTTCATTCTCCATAGTATCAGACAAAATATCTTCACCAAAATTCTCTTTAATAGCCATACGTATACCAACAGATAAAGGAGCCATATCTGACGATGAAGATCGAGCCTCAATCTGGCCTGGAGGCCCAACAAAGTGATCAATAACAAACTGAGTAGAAGACGAATAACTATCCAGAGAATTAATTGTATTAACATTTTCCAAACACATATTTTTTGCCAAATCCTCTAAGATAATCAGAAGCTTCATCTATAGAAGACCATTGATCTTTCATGATTTTTGTTACACTGGATTTAGAGATCGCCATTCTCTTCCCTCTTTTACTTAGGGTTTCTTGGTTCATTACAAGAGGCTCAAAGGCAACCTTTTATTTGATAGACACAAGTAGTAAATGAGTATAATTTAGAAAACTAATTGAAAATAACAATACAGATGAAGATGGATGATGGATTGATAATGATAGAAGAAAAAGTTTTAGAACAGTTAAATGATGAGGGTGAAAGTAAAGAAAGACAAAAATGAAAGAGAGAGAGGGTGTTTAAAATTACTAAGGGTTAACGGTAACCTGTTGAGCTGATTACCTTTTCAATGGTATAAATTTGAGAAAAATGAGTCAAAAGATATAAGGTTAAGTATATGAGATAAAACATAGGAGCGGATAATTTGTGGCGGAGACATAAATTGGATTGATCACATTAAATAACCCAAAAAAATCTATCTTAATTATACGAGTAAAACGGTAAAAAGAAAAAAAATCCAAAGTGGCATTAGCATAGTGGAGCGCGGGGGTCCCTCAAAACGTTGCAATATGACAACGAATTGAGCGGTCTCAAGTTCGACTCCCTACACGGGACTGCTGCGGTTATCTACCATCAAGGGTTACCTTGATGACTTACATGGTCCCCGGGCTTGCAGGGTGTTCGGGTGTTCCCTTGGGTCACAAAAAAAGTAAAACGGTAAAAAACATTTTATTGAGAAGTCCCGGTAAATTTGATACTTCCTCCCTTCAACTCCACTCTACCATATTTCCTTTTTTTATCCATTCAACTTCACTCTACCACTTTCCTAAAAAAGAATGTAAAATGACCACTTTATCCTAATCAAAACATCTTATTTACATATAATGTCACTCATAACCCACCCATATCCCCACAAATATCAATTTAATAAAACATCTTACACACCCCTATGTACTTATATTAATTGTTTAATGGTTTCCTTAATATTTGTGCAAAAAGCAATATGATAGAGTGGAATTGAATGGATGAAGTATCTTAACCAAAAACACCATTTCCCTTTTTACACATTTGCCAATTTACATATTACAACTTAAATATCTTTAATTCTACATTGTCAAAAAAATATAAAAAATGATAGTCTTATAACATGAATCAAACAAGATCGCACGTGACTATATTTTTTCTCAATATATACCGCAAGTAATATCCAAGTGGTGAATAATGGGTTTGGTTATAAACAGAGGAAGTACTCCCTTTGGCGAATATGTAGGGTTAATTTTCTTGAAAACCTCCATTTAATTCGTTTCCTTGTTCACTCGCATTCCCCCATTTCTCCATCCTCTTCAATTGATTCCCAAATGTCTAATCCACACCCCTAATTTCCCAAAACCCTAATCCTAATTTCTCCCCAGAAACCCTCCGCATTCAAATCTAACGATGCCAGCGTTCATATCCGACGAAGAATTCGCCGTCATTCTCTCCACCGGCGATGTCACTGCGACGGCGGAGAAGGCCGACGCTTTCATCAACCGCCTTTTCGCCGAAATCGAAACGCTGAAAGCGAAAGCAGACGCTTCCTCCATCATTGCTGAGCAAACGTGTTCGAGTCTCGAGCATAAGTATCTTTCTCTCACCTCCGAGTTTTCCGCGCTCGAGTCACGTAACTCGGAGCTTGATACCAGTCTTCAACAGCGCTCTTCCGAGCTTGCGCTTGTTAAATCTGAGAACCACCAGCTTCATCTCAAATTTGTATGTTTTTGATTTTTTATTATTGTTTTTGAGTTATGTGTGCTTTTTGTTTGATTGATTTACTTGGTTCCGAAGGTTTTTCGGAGCTAGAATTTGATGTTGGGGGCTAAAACGCTAAGTATGATGGGTAATTTTAGGAGGGTGAATTAATAATAAAGTATGGTGAAAGATTGAAAATGGAGTATTTCAATATTTTGATTTGATTGTTCTAGGAGTGACAGCCTTGCTAACTTCTTTGTTCTGAAACTGGTAACCTTGTAGACGGAGTAGTTTCATTGATTGGATTAGTTTTAGAACATGGTTTATGCTTAATAGGCGGGTTATGAGCACTGGCAGGGACGGCATTACTTTTAGAAAATGTTTTATGCTTAATTGGACAGTTATGATCACTAGACGAGACGGTATTACTTTTAGAGAATGTTTTATGCTTAATAGGACGGTTATGAGCACTGGCAGAGACGGTATTACTTTTAGAAAATGTTTTATGAACTAGTAGTAACACAATATGGTAACCTAAAGAAACAAAAATTAAAATTTTGCAACATGGCAACCTTATTGGAAATTTTGACCAAGTATTTCAGTATTTTGACAGTCATGTCTAGCCCTCTTCACCTCGCCATTGGTTTTGAAAGTAAAAACGTTGTGGAAGGAGTAGTTTTGTTGTCCTATGCATCAACTATATCTAGGTTTCGTAACTTGCTTAGCTTCGAATATTGTAAGTTTTTTAAGCTTTGTTTGTTGACAACGAGGCTTAATTATCTGCCTAGTCTGAGAAGTAGAGTATGTGTTTAGTTTATTGTTGTGAATATGAAAGTTGAAATGTCGCTGGATTAGTAGGTTTGTTCTACGATACTCAGTATTTTCTGAGGTTGGGTATAGGTTATAGCTATTAGTATTGGTGGGCGGGGGCAGCTTCATGGGATATTGGGTTAGACATTTATTTACTAGCCTTTATTTTCATGAAAGGCATCCACACTAGAGCCCCTAGAGTGAGCTTTATGGGAACTCTCACAACTCATCCGCAATATTGTAAAAACTGATAATTTATTTAACGGTCCCGATATATACAGCCCTATGGGTTGTACATAAAAACCATCAAATTGTTATAATTAATGCTAATTTCAATTTTCAAAGGAATCTAAATTAAAACCCAAGAGAACTAAATGTTCAATCCATTAAATACTACTGTAATTACTTACCAGCTATTCAATATTACTATAACATTCATATTGAATTTATATTAGAAAATCAAACAGCATAACTACTCAATGAACAAAATTCATGTGGTATTGTCGTTTGACAATACAAATGCAAAAAATTGAAACAATAGTTTTATAGCATCACAATGACAATTAAGATCGATATTAGCACCTATATCTTCAAAGTAAAGACGGGATTGAGTCCTAAATCTTCAGCGGTTTTTTTCTTCTTCTTTTGTGACGTAGATCCTTCATTCACATCATTTTGGGTAAAAACATTTTCTTTGATCGGACAAGTAGGTTTAGTATGACCCAATTGTTTACATATAGAAGAACACTTAATTTTCTTCATTCCCATTTCTTTTCCACCTCTAGCTCGCTTATTTTTTGGACGTCCTTTTGTCTTTGATTGAGGGGGGCATAATACTATATCTTCACCACCTCCAAATGCATCGATTATGACAGTGCATTCTTCTTCGATCAAGACATCGTCAACCACTTCTTGAAAATTTGTTGTAGATTCTAATGCATCACGATGCCACCGCTGAGGTAAGTACAACGGTGGAATATTGAAACAATCTGTATGCGCGAATACTCGCAATATATGACGACAAATAATGCCCCAAAACTCAAAATTTTTACAACCGCATATCGCTGCAACTCCATCCCAAAAGACTTTATGTTGTCTAGAATTGTCCTCTTCAAAATATTTTACCATAAACTCACTACAATCAACTTGATTAATTGTATACAAAACAGACCTTGCAAATTCATCTTGAAACTTTTTTAACGCAAATGGCGTAAAGATTTCAACAACTTGTTTTTCCAAAGGTGATTTTGTATTCAATGGAACATGCCTCAAAGTAGCGACAACTTTGTTATTTGAACGCCCTTGGTTGATTTCTTGAACGGCCATCTCCACCTGAAAATTGTACGAAATAAAGATAATTAGCTACATTAGATTTCAATGCTCACTCCAAACTTCGTAAACATAAAACTAACCTGCTTAGCAAAATCTCTCAAACATGTATGAGAGGAAACAAATCGCTTGATAAAGGCATTGATGCTTTCTGATCTTCCAGTAGTTATCATCCCCCCGAAAAAGTAATTGCGAAGGTAAGTCGGCACCCAAAATTGTCTCACTTTGTACAAACCTAGGATATGTTTATTGTTTTGGAGATTAAATTTATCAATCATCACAAACCAATTTTGCTCAAACTCTTCAAGTTCAGTCAGCTTGTATAATTTGTAAAAATGACTACACCATTCTTGGTAGTCATTACGTAAAAGACCCGCAAACCAACAACTAAACTTTGAAGTTATATGCCATATACAGTAAGCATGTTTTGTAGTTGGCATTTCAGTTAAAATTGCTTCGGACATCCAAGGATCCTGGTCAGTCAAGATACTCTTTGGCGGTTTCTTCATAATATTCACAAAAGTCTGAAACAGTAAAACAAAACTAGAGTAAATATACACATGACAAAAATCATAAGCCCTAGCCATGAAATCATTATAGAAAAAATATAAGTAAGCTAATCATAAGTCATACGTTCAGTAACCACTTAAAAGTAGATGTCGTCTCATTACGAAGGAGTGCAAAACCTAACAAAATTGTTCTTCCATAATTATCGACGCCGACAAAAATCCCACACGGCATGTCATATGAATTAACTCTATAGGTAGTATCAAGAACGACTACATCTCCGAACTTTCGATACCACTCAAAACTTTGAGCATGGCACCAAAAAGTATTTTCCAACCTCTTATTTTCATCCAATGTAAATGCATAATGGAACATTTTATTTTCTTCTTTTGCCAATTTCATATACTCCATTAAGTTCTTTGCATCATCATCTCCAATCATCCTCTTAACTTTACCAAAAAGATTGCGGATGTCTCGATCGAAAAAGGATAGCTCACCATGTTTGACATTTTTTTCAAGGTCTAAGACCCGAATTATTTGTCTAATTGACAATCTCGCTTCTTTATACATTAAAATTCTCTTTTCATCTTCTGGGGTTATATTTCGATTTGCTGGAAGAAAACGTAATTCTTCAGGTGACAACAAATCATGATTGTGGTCTATGACAAATGTGGTGACATGCCACTCTTCCGGAAATATATCAAAGCGTCTTTTAAGGGTAATACGAATATGAGCCGGACAACCACACTTTGAAGATCTCGTTTTTCTTTGGGTCTTAGACATATCAATAACCTTCAAACGTTGTTTTCCCGCGCGGTGACAAAGAAAATCTTGTCTAACCGTCTTACCATGTTTAGTATTTGTACGATCTTTAACCGCCACAAAACCATGTCTTTTTGCATAATTGTTATAAAAGACGTAGGCCTCTTCTTGGCTTTCAAAGGTTTGGCCAATTAAAGGTTCATCATCTTCTTCAATTACAGGTTCATTCAAATCAAAATCGAGCATAGTAAATTCTGAAAAAGAAAAAAAAAAAATATATATATATATATATACAATATACAGAATATATAGGTGGGTAAAAATTCATTATTACTCCATTAGTAATCCATTACTGCAATTTTACACCATTACTATTTTGATTTCATTGTTAGTTATGGGTTAACATTAGTCAATTTGATGAAAATTAATTGACAAAATTGTACAAAACATTGACAACTAATCGTATGTTGTGGAGAATCTAATGAAATTAATTGACAAAATTGTACCAAACATGGACAACAAATCCTATGTATAGGAGATTTTATTTTACAAAAGACAAAAATAATGAAACTTAATAAAATAAGAGAATAAAACTTACTTGTATGTGAGTATGTAGTTGTCTTGACGATTATCTTCTAAAATTTGTATTGTATAATGAAAACTCAATCATGGAGATTTTATCTATTGTTTGTATTTGGAGTAATAAAGGAGTTTTTATACTGTAGAAGCCTAGAAGGCTATGGTTAGAAGAAAAGGAATGATGGAAGTATAGGAAATGAATGAATTTAATGCTCACAGTAAAACAAACCTTTGTAATCGGTGTGTACAACAAAGATTCCAATTTGCTTTGAAAAGATAAGAGAATTTAATGCTTATTTACAGCCCATAGGGCTGTATATATCAATTCCCTTTATTTAATCATATGATAAAAGAAGATGTTATACATGTGGGGCATATGAGAAAGTGTTTCTTTCATAGCCGAGTCCAATTCAACTTTTGGATCCTTCAATTTTTTGATTTTGAGATACTCGGACCAATACCCATGTGGGATTCTCATATCCAAGTCTGAGCATCATAGGTTTCATTAGGTTTTAATTGACTTGGCCGCTTGGCGGAAGTTGAATATCGTTGAGAAACTTTGATCACGAATTACTCTATACCATGTAAGGCATAATTTTGCTAATTGTGCATTGCTACAAATCTACACAAATAATGGTTGAAGTTACACAAATAATTGTTGAAGTTACACTCGTAGTGACCGAAGTTACACAAATAATGGTTGAAGTTACACTC